>WEDG01003391.1:0-182970 GCA_017591395.1 Schistocephalus solidus | reverse complement strand
AATCACCCGTTGGGGAAAAGAAGTTGGCCCGCACTTCAAGTTTGGCGTGATTTCTTTTCAGTTTGTATTGGTGACCTCGGAGACTTGTCATGTTTTGCCAATTCAAAAAATGGCCATCTGAAGAGCACAATCAATTCCTCTGACCAGTTTGAAGACTAAGATCATATCCCCTCTGTATTTCCTATAAGAGAGAGGAAAAATTTTAAGTCTTTCTAGGCGGCCCTCATAGGGGTAGGCATTCCAATCCGCTGACTAGTTTCGTTGCCCTCCGTTGAACTTTCTCCAGCAAAGCGCAGTCATGTTTCGTCCAAGGGCGCCACGACTGAACGCAATATTCCAACACTGACCGGACAAATGTTCCAAACACGCGCCCAAAAAGCTCTCCGTCAAAATTAACGAAGGACCTCCTGATTGCGCCTAAGATACACATAGCTTTCTTTGCGATATTCGCACAGTGCGACGATGGTTTGAGAGTTGGTGTTATCCATATACCCAAGTCCTTTAGAATGTTTACCTCCTGTAGTTGGCGACCACTGATGAAGTACTGGTATTCAAAGCTTATCAGCCTTCTGGAACTAGAAAGCAGTCGGATTATTTAGCATTTGTTAAGATTAAGGTTCAGCAGCCACTCATCACACCATGTTTGCAAGTGATCTAAGTTTTGTTGTTATGTTACAGAACCACGAAGACTCGGTGACTACTTAACCTTAACAATATCAGTGTACCACGTAAATCTGCCTGCATTCACTTGACTGTTACTTCTTTAATTTGCTTCTTATTCTTGCTACTTTTATGTAACAAATAGGGATTTCAAAGGCATAAGCCTATTTTCCTCAAATACACTGAACGGAACTGAAAAAAATTTCTTCGGAAAATTGTTGGGCGTCTTCGGGAGACCACATTTAGATTACGGAATACCAGCTTGGATACCGTTGATAAAGAAAGATGTTGACCTCCTCGAACAGGTGCACCGGAGAGCAACAAAGATAGTCGATGGGTTTAAGACATTTTCGTACCAAGCCAGATTAAAAAACCTTGACTTATTTCCTCTTTCTTACAGGCACTTACGGTTTACCGACAGCATCGTTGAAAAGCCGTGGCGAGGTCTCTAGAGTTGGTAAAATAGAAGCCTTATGCAAATGGCGTGGTCTCAGAGGCTTATCAAGAAACTGTGGAGAAGGATCGCCTTGTGGTCAACCTTAGGTAAAGTGGTGGTGAAAGACACGCCTGTTGACCCAGTTCGAAAGCGCCATCGTCTACGATCTGCTATGCGTCTGGTGAAGCCTTAATAATCGTTTTCTAGCGGCCCCATATTCAGGTATTTGTCTAACGAGCTTATGGCCTATTGGGCAGTAAGGAATGGAAAAGTGAGTTAATTTCCAGAATTAATTACTAGCTTACGTGCAGTAGGATAGAAATTCGTAGCATATACAGGGTGTTTTTAGCTGAGTGAACGTTGACGAGTAAAATACATAATCCCAAATGGCAATCGTGAATATTTTAACCAGTTTGGTAAAATACGGGGAGTTAAGAGTGGTCGCGTTGGTGAATTAATGGATGTAGGATGAGAGTGTGCGTATATATTTTCTGGGAAGTTATTACTGGGGAAAAATAAAGTTCCGTACCCAACAACATCGCTTTTTACTGACCCCTTTTTCTCATTGGATTGATTGATATTGCCTAAATTGTGTGCCTCAGCCAAATTTGTTTCCTGTTTCTCGGAATGACCAACCAACAGGTGGTGAAGTTATTTCCTCACCTTACTTCACTTCGCCATCCGACATGTCTACGCTCCTTGACAGTAAGTGCTGAGTATAGCCAATACTCATAAGTCAAGAGGGACAAAAGATATACGAAACGACCATGGAACGAAATGAGCGATGAACTTAGGTTGATCCACTGTCGCAGTGGATAGGAAAACTAAAAACCTAAATTGTATGTACAAACTCTAAAGGTAAGGCATGACCTTGACGAAGTGATCATTTGGCTGGGTTAGACTTACATGCAAATCACTGAAGTTGTGCCATCGCATGCCAAAAGGCCCAATTGAGTGCAGTTTGTCAATACCCGTCTGTAAAGTGCCCAGACTTCGTTAGCTACGACCCAGGAGGGAAAGGAAGACCTTGCTATGTACAGTATACTTCTAACTTAAGAAAAGTTAGAAACTATGGAAGAGGGATAACTTAGGTACAAAAATAATCTAAGTTTCAGGGATTATTGTCCAGCGGGGATCCAGGAAGAACGAAAGAGGGGCTGTTATTAGGATTCCTGATTGTCAGGTTCTGCCGAAAACGGGGTTCCTGGATTGCATTTCTCGCCCGTATTTATGAATTCTCCATTTTCTAGGTCAGATCTGATCTGTAATGATTGGCAAAGATGTATTGGGGAAGAGAGATTAAACAAACTTAAGCTAGGCATATTTTCCTTTCATTAATATTTAAACTGTATTATAAAGTTTAAAAATTTAATCAGAAACCTTAATCGTGCTTAATTGCCAGATGTATAAACATAAGTCACTTTATTGAGGGAAGTAGGCTTTCGCCCTTGAGCTCCCTATTCATATGCAAAAATGTCAATAGTATAAATGTTTACAGTGATATATCCGACAAATGAAAATGTAGGGTCATCGATATGTGTGGGCCAGGTGCAACCTGCCACTGTTTACACAATCTTCATTATATTGACAATAGTTTCTCAGAAAAATGAGTATCTAGTTTGAATTTAAAATGCATCAACAGTTTCTGAAAGGACAACATCCTCAGGGAGTCCGTTCCATGCTCCAACGACCCTCTGCGAAAAAGGCGTTCCGACGGACTTCCGTGTGGACAAACTTCCTCTGCAGTTTAAAGGGATGACCCCGCAGATGTTCCGTCCCAGCCAATTCGAAGAATTCAGCAAATTCTAGGGCACAATTGCGGCCTCTGACAATCCGGTAGGTTTGGATGAGGTCACCGCGTAGTTGCCTGTAATTTAGAGGAAACAAATCAAGTTCAACCAGTCTGGCTTCGTAAGGCAGATTACTAAGATTCTTGACCATCTTCGTAGCCCCTCGCCTGCACTCGTTCCAGCTGTAGATAATCCTTCTTAAACCACGGACGCCAGGCCTGGATGGCATATTCCAAGTGAGATCGAACAAATACCCCGTAGGTTTTTCGGAAAAGTTCCTTATCAATCTGCACAAACCCACGTCTGAGCGCAAATAAGACCTGTGTAGCGCGTTTTGCTGCCTTTTAAACACTGTGAAGATGGTTTAAGTGAGGAGTGTATTAGAACACCGAGGTCCTTCTGTTCCTCAACAATTGAAAGGGGCTGCCCATTGAGAATGTATTGGAAGGAATCATCCTCCCTCACTGGTCCTTCTGGTACGCAGTCTTAGGACCACACACTTCCCAACGTTAAAAATTTAAGAGCCAACGAGCAGACCAGCTGCTAAGACGGTTGAGATCCTCTTGAAGTGCGTGCCTATCGAAATCAGATCTGATGACCTCCACAATTTAACATCATCTGCAAAACATGATGGCGCTGCAATCCAGGTCGTCGACACAGTCGTTGATGTACACTAAGAAGAGTAACGGCCCTAATACCGAGCCTTGGGGACACCACTTAGAACCGGAGTAGGTGTTGACTTCGAGGTATCGACGCACACAGTTTGCAATCTATCTGTAAGAAAGTCTGCGATCCATGTCAGCAACATTCCTCTTATGCCGATTTCAGATAATTTGTAGATGAGACGTTTGTGTGGGACACTGTCAAACGCCTTCTTGAAATCAGTGTATATGACGTCAACCCTACCATTTTCGTCCAGTGCACGAGTCCACTGCTCTGTTGAGAGTAATAAACTAGAAAGACAGGAGCGATTCTGTCTGAAGCCATGCTGGAGATCTGAGAGTAATTGGTTTTCCTCAAGGAACTTCATGGTTGTCTTCTTGATTATTGATTCCATTATTTTACAGCAAATGGAGGTTAGGCTAACAGGCCGATAATTGTTGACATTAGATCGAGCTCCACTCTTGTATATGGGGTATATATTTGCTGCCTTCCATTCGGATGGCAGTTTCCCTGATTCAAATGACGAATTAAATATATGCGCTAGTGGTTTGGACAGTTCGCTGGCCAGTTCTTTCAAGAACTTGGCCGGTATATCGTCCGGACCAGATGACTTCGCTTCTTTCAGATTTCGCAGTTCTAGTTCCACGAGAGGTTCCTGGAAGATTATATATTCAAGCACTGGACCGGCGTCTATAACAGCACTGTTGACGTGGTCAAGCTGAAGTTCCGGTTCTCTAGTGAAAACCGAGGCAAAAAACTGACCTAAGTACTCGGCTTTGTCGCAATTTTCAACGACTTCAACACCATTCCCATCCATGAGTACTGCTACTGGGTCCTTGTTTTTTTAGTCGGCTATTGATATAATGGAATAAAAGTTTTGGTTTATATTCAGCCTGTTGAATAATTCTTGATTCAAAGTTCTTCCTTGCCTGACGAATCATTTTTTTTCACAGCGTTTCTTTGATGACGAAATTCTTTGAGATGCTCTGCTGACCCAGTTTGCCTGAATACCTTCCATTTTTTTTATTCTTCTTCTTTAGCTGCCTGTTAAGTTCTCTTTGTTAACCAGGCGGGGCGACTATTCTTTTTTTGCACCTTCACGGGACAAAAAGCGTTCAATCAGATCGAGTGAGACTGTCTTAAAGGATCGCCAGTCATCCTCCGGATTCCCTTTAAGCAAAACAATCCCATCTCATAGACATCAGTTCTTTCCTCATCGCGTTAAAAATCAGCCTTCCATATATTTCGCTTGCATTCCGTTCCATTCTGGCGCTGAGAATAAAGTGAGTAATCCCACATCAGCGTACTATGGTCACTCTTACCGAGGGGTGCAATAGAATACACTTCATCAATGCTAGAGAAGTCCTTCGTAAATACAAGGTCCAGGCAATTTGCTCTCTGGTTCTCTAAATCTTGTTGGTATGTGAACCTTCTGTACCAGAGGTTGGTCGAGAGTGAGATCCATTAGCTTGTGGCCGAAGGAAGTTGGTGCACCATCAACTGTCAGATTAACCCAGTCTACTATAGGTGCATTGAAATCTCCAGCAATAAGCACCTCCTGGTGGCTTGCTACTTCCTTGAGCAAATGTAGGAGGGACTCATCAGCTGCACTTGGAATGTTCGGTGGTCTGTAGATCGTCAAAAATTGTAGGTTCTGTGAACAATCCTTTTTAATCTTTATCCAGAGAAATTCATATTCAGGGAAGATGGAGGTGCTCGTTTGAATGCCGAGATTCCTGTCCTAACATATACGGCCACTCCTCCTCCCTTTCTATTTTCTCTGTCTTTTCAAAAGTTGGTATCCATCAATCGAAACCTCGCTATCCGCGATTTCGGCTTTGAGCCACGTTTCCGTAATGGCAACGATATCGGGGGTTCGGTCTGATACTAATGCTTTGAGTTCATCTACTTTCGATAGGAGACTCTGAGCATTGGTATACAAACATCTCAATTTAGACTGGGTAACTGCTCCATATAGACTTCTGCGAATTTCGCGCGATTGAATACTAGAGTCTGTCATTGCTTTTCGAGATGAACTGGTGTCCATCCCGCCGACGCTGAGTTCTGATGAGTGGTCGTCATCCGAGTTCTGGAGCGCCTTCTGTTTATTATTCAAGCTCTGTACAGTTGGGTACATCGTATTTAGTGTCCTCCGTCTCGGCGAGAATCCACCTTGATTATGTACGGGGTTTGCCGTAAGAAAGACCTCTTTATCACTTTTTATTTCCCCGTCCTTTTATTTGGAGCCATTTTTTTCCCCCTGCTCGGTCCTCCTCTTCAGTTCTGCTCTCAGCATCCTCATTTTGTACCTTTCCTTGGGTTCGTAATCCGGCTGAAAAAAACACATCCCTGTGTGCGCTACGGAGAGCCGTTCTCCGTTCTAGGAGGCGTGAAGCCTGAACATCATTTTCAAGAATTATTTTTAAGAGGCCTTGGTGATGATAGTTCATGTGAAACATCCGCTTTTTCCTAAACGGAATGCTTTGTGCACTGTTACGCATTCGCCATCTCGAAGAATCGAATATGAGTATTCTCGAAAAAGACTGAGGTCATGTTCTACCCTTTCCTTTGCAATCAGAGAAGTGGACTCGGGAACCCCTTTAATAACGAGATTGCGTTTTCGGTCGAAATGTATGTTTGGTGACATTGAGTTCAGATTTGTTGATAGAGCATAAGTATCAGGAAAAAAAGGCTACTCTGGTCGACGATGTTATTTTGCGTCAGTATGAGAAACTATTCTAAAGTTAAGGACAAACCCCTTTTGGAAACTTTTGCCAATTGGTCCTCCACTTGCTCCTGTATTACCAACAGAGGATTGCACTTGAGCATCTATCGGTAAGAACGAGCTTTTTTTTCCGGAGTTCAAACCACTTTTTTTGTGAAAGCTTCTTGGCCCTTTTTCGACTTCGAATTCTTCATCTTAGGTGCTTCAAATTCAACGTGCTTCTCAACTTCACCCTTTTTTGTATCATTCAGCGACGATGCCGCATATATTTGTGTATCCAGCACATTTCTGCTTCTGTCTAAGCTCGATGACAGTAGTAAGGTGCATGAGCTGTTTTGATCTCCCTTTTGAAGCTCTGTAGACGCAATGTCTTTTAAGCTCTACATGAGGTATTCTTGAGGAAGCAATATTTGCATACGTTATTTCTTTGGTTGGAATTCTCGTTGCTACGGGTGAACTTTTGAACCTTCTCTTTGAGATCGGCCATTTCTTGTTTCAAGTTACTTATCTCTTTCTCCATCAATGAGAATTTCTGCAAGAGATTTAAACACCCCATGCACTTTTCGTCCTCGTAGGTGACATTCATTAGTGTTCCCAGGCTTTTTGCCCGCTTGGCAGGAGGAGAAGTGGTAACAGAATATCTGTCTTTGTCATCTTTTTTTGTTTGCATGGAATTTTGTTTCCAAATTGTCGTGAGGACATAGCGCAGTGGTTATGCTCGTCACCACATGAATCTGCGACCCGGGTTCGAGGCCCGACAGCGCCGCGAATTTTTTTTCTCAGCACAGATGATTCCTGAGCGTCTGCGTTTTCCGTACCTCTTATGACTGTATTGGAATGCATTTAATTAATAAATCCTTTTAAATAACTGGGTTAGGATGCAATAGTATTCAGCAGTCAGACTTCTAATAAGCATGCAACGACTCAGCCTTTGTTGCGACTTCTCCCTCCCTGATGAAAGCAGATTTGAGCAGCACAGCGCTGGCGTGAATTTGAAGCAGGTGAACGCTGAAGCTTGTATTTCTCGTAGGGATAATGTCCTGGACGTGGAATAATCCTCAGTGATTGAATTTGGATAGCCGCAGAATCGTTAAGTCGAGGAAAATATTTCCCAAATTAATGACTGGACAATCCACTCAAGGGTTATTCCAAATCAACGTGTCTTCTACACTTCGGTAAAGACTAATACTTCGTACTCTCAAAGGAGCTGAAATTCGAAAGCAATTTCAAACGACGCGCAATGAATAATCTCGTTTTCCAGACTGTTCTACGGACGCACGTGGTTTTAAGAATTTTAACCCGGAACACTTGCTTAGAACTTTCTACATTGCTTCCTCCTACAAAATGATTCTGCTCTCCTCAGCTGCATCATTTAGTTAGATAGCAAATCCACCTTCAGGAGGTACCTCAAAAGTTTTTTTTCCATCTTGTTGTTCATCATTGAAGACCTCAGGCCACGCGTAGCCACCTTCCAGAGGCACCTCCAGGTAGTGCTGAACTAGTTGAGTATCCTTCTGCTGAGACGGGCTTGCAAGCATCTCCAAATGGTCGGCGTTCTCTTCTACGGGATATTCTAGCTTGAGGCGGTTGGAATAAACGGTGAACTCTTTGGAATACGGCATTTCTTGGTAACCGATGACGCAGGTCCTATCTGACAGGACATGAGTAATGCGTCAGCTTCATGACGAGATGGTGGCTCGCGTCACTGACAGCGGGACGGTATTCGAAGCATTCGCAGTGACCAACGGAGTGAAGCAGGGCTGCGTTCTGGCCCCCACCCTCTTCAGTCTCATGTTCTCGGCTATGCTCATGGATGCCTACCGTGATGAGCAGCCTGTAATCTGCATCGCCTACAGAACTGACGGGCACCAACAGTCGGCGTATGCAGGCTCCAACGTGCGTGTCTACAACTACAGTCCATGACTTGCTCTTCGCGGACGACTGCGCCCTTAACACCGTGATGGAGGAGGACATGCAAACGAGCATGGACCTCTTCGCCGCAGGCTGCGCCGATTTCGGATAAACAATCAGTACAGCCAGCACAGTTCGTCGTAGCCGCCAGCTGCGCGCGGAGTCCAATGCTCCCTCGAATCAATGTCAGCGGTGCTCAACTCAAAACGTGCGACCTTCACGCATCTAGGAAAGCACGCAGTCACGCAACACGAATCGATGACGAGGTTGCCCAACGGATCTCCAAAGCTAGTCAGGCCTTTGGACGGCTGCAGCCTCCGTGTGGAATCGCAACGGTAACCTGAACACCTGAAACTGACGACACTCCGCTTTACTGGGCGGAGACCTGGGCTGTCTGCCAGCCAGGCCGGGAGGCTGAATCACTTTCATCTCAGCTGCCTTAGCCATCACTGAAGACTGAGCTGAAGTAGCGAATAGGATCCCGGACACGGAATTCCTGGAGCGGACCGGAATCCTCAGCATCCACGCCATGCTGAGGCAAGTGAAACTGCGATGGAGTGGCCACCTGATAAGAATGGAAGACGAGCGACTACCCAAACGACTATTCTACGGAGATTTCACTACGGGTGCTCGCTGGCAGGGAAGTCAAAAACTGACGCTAAAAGGACACTTTGAAGAAATCACTGAAGCAACTGCAAATCAACCCGGCGACCTGGGAGGACCTAACCCAGGACAGACCGACATGGAGAAGATCCGTGAGGACTGGTTCAGCAATCTATGAGGCCAACCGGATCGCCACCGCCAAGGCCAAAAGAACGGCACGAAAGCTACCAGCGCCCCGGCCCAACATTGTCGATCCCCAGGCCCTGCTAACATGCCCGCGCTGTCAACGCATCTTCCACGCGAGAATTGGCCTGGTTGTACATCTTCGGACGCAATGCACCAACAATCCGACAATTCCAATTTCTACGTCAAAATTCTGCCAACCCTCCTTCAGACTCCTCCACCCCCACCCTTGGCATCAATTCCATTACTGCCACTATCATAGAGACCACATCCCTCTACTCATCGCCTGTTACCTCCACCACCGCCTTCGCCTTCACTACCACCACCACCATCAGCGATGGAGAATCTCTCCTAAGCTGTCCGCAATGCGACCGCACATTCACCTCACGCATTGGCCTGGTCGGTCACTTGCGAATCCATCAAACAGAGACTGGTGAGCCAGTGCCCGGAGGCTCTTGATGATCCTTTCCATAATCTTTGCCAAGGATGCATGTCAAGCTCCCTTGATATTATATTGGTCTCTAATTATATTTCTATCGTCCTCTGCAGAGTCAATCTTTGTATTCACTTTTTCTTCCCCTCCTTTTAAACTAGCATTGCCAACTCTTGACAACCTTGATACATTCCCTCCGAATTTGCAACCCTAACGATAGTCTCCAAGTTCTGTTGATAATCGAGGCGGGTTCTGATGGTTTCGCCTCTTTGGTAATGGACTATGCATTCAACAAGGTCACATCTCGATGATGATCTCGTGTCCTCTACTGTCATCTCTTCGTTCCGACCATGTTGTGTACGATGAGGTCGTCCTCTCTCACCTCCGCTGGTGTTTATAAACAGTAGCTCTGACTGCTATATTTTCTCTCACCCTACAAGGAGCGCTCCGAACCCTCATACGTTGACAGCAATATCATAATACTATCCCATTGCCTTTAGCTATTAATTTTTTAGTGAAGCAGTTTTTTTTCTCCTAGTCTTTTTTAAATTGGCGGCTCGCCGAACTCTGTCTCCGATTTAACCCTAGGAGTTTTTTACTGCTTATTTTCCAGTTCACCGTATACACCAAATATTGTTGAATTTTGTTTTAAAAATGGCAAATCGTTTTAATCGGATATGTTTACCATACTACTCATTTCTGATGTTCATATGGATGCTCACATAGTGCAGCAATTATCCATTTTGAATTTAGTTAAACCACGGTACTAAGTTTGTAATGATGGGGCCTTCTGGGCCTTAAATACACAATTTATTTATTTATTTATGCAGGCTGGTATAGTGTCGTCCTAGGTGGCTGTGGCATTTCTGTCAAAAAAGGCCCGCAATAGGTCAAGGACGGTCCACTTGGGCCTTCTGACCTGGCCATTGCTCTGTGTGTGATACGCTGTCGTACCTGTTCTCCTTATTTTTAAGAATTTTCAAAGCTCGAGTACGAGATCGTTTTCTAATGACGACCCTGGATCGTAGTGGAGCTTTTCCAGAGCTCCCCAACCACAGATCCAACTATTAAAGATGCCTCTGGACACAGTAGCCGCAGATGCATCAGGCAGGGGTACAACTTCTGCAATTTTAGTGGAGAAGTCCACCATGACTAGAATATACTAATTTACCCTAGCGGATTGTGGGGTTGGCCCAACAAGGACAACCTCTACTCTCTCATTAGGATAACCTGTTTTAATCGGCTGGAGGGTGGCTTTTAACGACTGGCTGGATGACTTAGAAATTAAACCGAACTCGCATGACCGAATAACGTCCTGAATGTCAGGTGTTTGGTTTGGCCAGAAGTAGCGTCGTTGAAGAGCCCACTCGGTTTTGTGAATTCCTGAATAGCCCAGTTCTGCATGCATCCGTTCCACTACGTTTTCCACCATCGAAAGTGGTAACAAAACACACTTTGGATACTGGTCACTGTCACGGGAGAAAGGGATGCAGTTCTCAATGAACAGTTTGTCCCAGAGGCTGTGGAGACACCGTATTTCATAGCTATATCCGGCTAGTTCCGACTTACTGAGAGGCCTGGCGTTGCTTACCTTCCTGTTGTAAATGGGGGATATGTACGGATCGTCTCTCTGAGCTGCAGCCCAGGGTAGGCACTTGTTGCTTTGTAAATTGACGGTGGATATGGTGACGTCAGTGCATGACGGGCATTCGCCTTGAGGTGGTGCGGTTTCCTTGAGAGAGCATCAGCATTTCCGAGCTGGCGACCCGGTCGGAACACGCATTCAAACTCGTATTCCGCCTGTTTTTCCTTCCACTGAGCAAATTTCCCATCAAGATTCTTCAAATTCCGTAACCACGTCAAATAACTGTGATCCGTGCGAACGATGAACGTCCGGTACTGAAGGTACGGCCAACGTTCTTCAACAAAGTCTGTTAATGCTAGGATCTCTTTGCAAGCCACGCAGTAACGACGTTCTGCTTTAGTCGATGATCAACTGAGGTACCGGATGACGCGCTCGGTACCTTTGAGTTAGTGCTGAGGGAGGACAGCGCCTATTGCGTTATCACTAGCGTCAGTATCTAAGACAAATTTTCCAGCATCAGGGCGGATGTTAAGGAAAACTAAATTCGGAGAAGGGCAATGCTTATCCTTCAGCGTCTGGCAGCTGGTAGAATAGTCAGCAGCCCACTTGAATTTGCCATCTTTCTGTGTCAGATTATTAAGAAGACTTGCAATATGGGCATAGTCCTTGATAAAACGGCGATTGTACGCGGCAAGTCCTAAAAAACTTTGAACCCCGAATACTTCCATGGGAGTTGGCCAGTCACGAATTTGCCTTATCTTTTTATCATCGCCTATGCCGGTGGCAGAGACGCTATGGCCTAGAAATTTGATTCGCGGTTTGATAAAGGCACACTTGCTAGGCTTTATAGTGAGACCAGCTTGTCTGAGGCTGTCGAAAACAGCCCAAAGCTTATCGAGGTAGTTGTTAAAATCTATACCGAGGACGAAAATATCATCCATGTATACAAGACATGAGGTCGGGATCAACTTAGCGAGCACCTGATTCATTACCAGTTGGAAAGTACTAGGGATATTTACCAGCCTAAAAGGCATTTTCCTGAAATCGTATAGGCCTTAGGGGACAGAAAAAGCCGTCTTTTCTCTGTCAGCGGGCCCCATTTCGACCTGTCAGTAGCCTGAAGCTAAACGAAGTGTTGAAAACTTGGCATTTCCGGCGAGGGTGTCTAGCATCACGTCAGTTCGCGGAAGTAGAAAGGAATCTTTCTTATTCATGGCGTTGAGTTTCATATAATGCCTGACAATGCCATGACAATGCCTGTAAACCGGTATTAAATACAACTATTATTATTATTATTATTATTATTATTATATAGTTAATGCATAATCACATTAAGTCGTCCTTTTTCCTTACAAGCACTATTGGTGACGACCAGGGAGAATAGGATGGCCTAATAATATTACGGCTGAGCATATCGCTAATAAGGGCATCCAATTCATGTGGATAAATGATTGGAAGCCGCTAGGTGGGACCGGAATTGTTCATGCATCCCCCATGTCAATGCAATGCTCCGTCACATTCGTCCTACCTGTAGACTTCTCATCCCAGTCAATGATGTCTTTAAATTCTTTAACTAAATCACCTAGCCTCTTGGCAATTTTCTGGTCAAGATGCATTGGAATGGGTTCCTTAACATTAAAGGCACCTCTGCAAACACGTAACCTGAATGGTCTAGGACCACGGGAGGAAAGGGAACCTTAACGGAGGCTGTGTGCAGGAGGCGCCTAGCGAAGTCTACGGAATATATAAACTTATTCAAAAAATAAACACCAATTATACAATCCCAAGTTGTATCTGGGTGGACAATGAAATAGTGGGTAAAACTAAATCCAGCTAAATCCAGGGAAAATTTTACCAGACTAGTATGCCTGAGGTTAGCACCGTTAGCCGAATGAAGGTTAAAGTTAGGCCTATCACTGTACGAATCTTAATTTGGAATTCTAGGAAAGGTTGCTGACGTACTAGTGAACAACCAACACCGGAGTCTACTAAACATGGTCAGTACCGAGTCAATTGACCGACATAAGAGAAGTTTCAATTTTCTTTTAAAAAACGTCCCCAAGAGTAAAATCCCCCTGGACGTTGCATTTAATTTCGTTTACTCATTCGGCTTTAACTTTAAAGTCGCTGAAGCTAAAAGGTTGTCTTCCCGTAGCAAAAACCCGCCAGTTATGGTCAAAATGTTTTTAGCGATTGAAGTTGACCTTATTTTCTCTAAGCATGAGCACTCAGCTTAATATTTGAAAAAAACAAGTTGTTTATCTGTAGGGATAAAACCCCAATGGAACGTCGGGTTTCAACCTCATTAGCCAACAAGAAGCCTTCGTCTACACCATCAATATCAAAAGTTATATCAGAGGTTTTTCCTGTAGCTAATGCAAACCCACGGCCCTCCGGATCGACAGGAATTTCGATTCCAGCTTAATCTTCATCCGTTAACCTTGTCCCTGGTTTGAGTGAAAATGTTTCAAGTCCTCTTCTTTCTAATCCCAAGCAAACCATGCCTGCTATAGCTGCCAAATCTACTAAACCTAAGAAAACTCCTAGTAAATCTGAATCATTGGCTAATCCAGGCATTAAAATCAGTAATGGCATTACCGATGGGAAACCTGCATACCCCTAGGCATCTACAACAGCTATGCACGCTAACGTTAGCATCTTTCCCAAGCCAAAAAGTGTCCGAAATCCCCAAATACTTAACGCTTCTAATTGTGTTACCAGTTTTTCAAAATCATTTATTTCTTTTTCAAATGCACGTTTTCCGCCAATTTATGCTTACTTCCCTCAAAATTTCATTTCTATGCCATTCCTTTATCTTTCAAACGCCACAATATAGCCTTCCCTTCCAAGGTTTTCATCCAAATATGCCGTTGTACAATAATCTCAGTTCTCTTAAAAGTAAAATTTCGAAAAATTGTATATTAGAGCAATTTTTTTCCCACCTTTCGTTTCTTCTTTCCAGTTTTCTTCTCCGCCACCAAAGTATCCTTTTTTATAAATACTGATGAGCGTAACCTGCAGCTCAGGAATACGCTCAGCTTAGTTTCACTCAATGCGAGATCAGTTGTAAATAAGATGGCTGAGCCTTTGAGGTTGACCCAGATGTGCTGTGCATCACTGAATCCTGGGCTTACTCTCTTATTTCTGACTCAACGCTTGCTATAGATAATTTCAATTTGTACCGACAAGACCGCGCTGAAAAACGTGGCGGTGGTTGCATCCTTTACATTAAGTAATCCTTTGTACATTTCCCTTTTCAGCTGAGCATTTCGTCCTTTTCTGGAAATGTATGCTTTGTGTCAGTCATCCTCCCTCACCATAAAAAAGCGTTAATTGGCTGTGTCTATAATCCTCCGTGCTATTTTGGCAATGAAAGCGAGCTCTGTGAACTATTTGAAAAAGTTGCAGACACTCAATGTGATGTCAAAATAATCGTAGGCGCTTTCAATCGGCCAGACATTGACTGGCAGGCCAATTCCTCTCCGCCTAAACATCAGAAATTGGTCGATACTATTAACTTTCAAACATGTCCCAACTGGTCAGATCAGTTACTAAAAATGACAACATTTTAGATTTAAATTTAACAAATGATGTCCACCCTCTCTTTATGAATTTTCATCATGATCTTTTCACAAGTGATCACGCAATAATTCACTGTTGTTTTCCAGTCCCCTTCTTACGAAGCCTGAGGTTAAATGCAATAACCTCGACTTTGCTAACACAAACCATGAAATGATAAATAATTTCGTAAGCACTCTAGATTGGCAAAGCATATTCTCAATCAACGATCCAAACTTTTTCCGTGAGCTATTGTAGAGCCTAACAGAAAAAATCCAGGCTTTTATCCCGTTTAAAATGTTTAATTCAAATACAGCTTCTTCTACTGTTCCACATTTTCTCCAGAACAGACTTAAAAAATTACGAAAACAACTTAAAGATTCATCAAAAAGCTCTTTGTCAGTTCATTTAAGGATTGCACAAATATTTGAATTAGCATCGAAAATTAGGCTCACGAGAGATAAGCGTAGGGAGTCTCGGGCACTAATTGATGGCAATTCATCCAAATCTGTTGCTCATATCTTCCATGTTCGGTCATCGGCTAAGCGTCTGAATGTAACTCCGCCCGTACTCGAATGTAACAAAAAATTTGTTACAGACGATTTGGGCAAAGCAGAGTTGTTAAATTCGTTTTTTACAAACCACTTTACCACTGAAACTAGCCCCACTCCCACAATTCCTCTGCTTTCAAATTCGCTTCTAACAACCATTCATTTCTCGCCATCATGTATTCAAAAGGAAATAGCGGAATTCCCTTTAACACGTAGCTGAATGTTTCATTAACAACGGTCTTAGAATGGACGAAGACATGGCGTGTATATGAAAGCTGGTACAAGAAAATTCAATTATTTTATCTCCGAGGCTTTCAAAGGATGCCTAGCGTGAAGTGGTAGGAAAGAATATCACACACCAAGGTCCTGGAAGTAACCGGCACCTATCCAAAGCGATTATTCAACGGTGATGTCCCTATGGGTGGTCGCATGCAAGGCGGAAAAACGCGGGTCTACAAGTGCACTCTGAAAGCACATCTGAAGCACCTGCAGATCAACACATTCACCCGAGAAAACCTCAAACATTATCAATAAGCCTGACTGAATGCCATGATGAGGAAACAGCCATTTTCGAAGCCAACAGAACACAGATGGACACAAACTACCAGCCGCTGCCAACAAGTTCACACTGTCAGCCGACATTTAGGATATGGATTGGGTCAGCTTAACTTAACGGAACCCATGTTATCGTCAGCACGATCAATGCGGCACCGAATCTTAGAACTCTGCTATCATCACTTTATCGACTGTAGATAACCCATCCGCCTTCCCCCAATTATTTCTAACAAAACCACCACCACCGTTAATGTGGACCACGTTCCGAATTGTCCCCAATGAGACCGGACCGTATAATCATACATTGACTCTGCCGATTGCCTGCGGATCCTTCTCATTTCATCCAAAGAACCCACACTTCGATTCCCGAACAAAACTCGTAACACAAGCCTTGTCTGTCTGCACTATCTCGGGACATCCGGACGAAATTTGGGTCTTTTCGGTCATGTTCAAATACGACAACAGAATTCACATTAATGTCACCATAACGAAATTCCGCCACACCCTCAACCCCACTGCTACTATTGGCACCAACATCGCCATAGGCAGTGGATACAACACTTTTATGATGTCACTATTGCGATCACACACTTGGTGCATTGGTCAGTCTTGTCGACAATCTGCGAATGAATTGCATTAAAACCGAGAAACCAGTGCCCATAACCTTGACCGCAGCTTATTGCACACGTTTTCTGACCACATTGTTTCAGCACATTCAAACACCACATAGGCAGGGTTTGTAATCCGTTTGTTGCATGTACTATTGGCCGCCGTGCGACTGCGTGAGGGAGCTCTATAGCAAGTCATGGGACACAACGAGATGAACACGTCTCGTAACCTAGTCAATGAACGTTCCTTCCATGATAGCGACAAATCCCGATCGCCACCGACATGACAACGGGCCCGTGACTTAATGGGAGTGCACTGGGCTGAAGGACTGAAACATTTGGGTTCGAATCCCAGGTTATAAACACAAAGGTTGATTATGGCTGGTTAGCAACGGCTAATACGTTTTTTGGCAGGATCACAATAGCCGGTCTCGGAATGCAAGCCCAAACCCGCCCACATGTTTAACGGAAACGTTGGTAAAAGGGGTTTTATGAGTGGGGAAGAGGAATGGTTAACCAAGCATTTAAAATGGAGAAGCTAAGGTAAAAATCGTAAATTGTAAGCACATATGCATTTTAAATGAGGTGGAGGCAACACGCAGAATATGAAACAGACAAACAAGTCATCCAACGAAAAGAGTTTGAATGGGCTGTACCCATTGAAAGAATATAAAATCAACCTGAACAGCGAAAGTTGGAGCCAATGGGAAAAGAAGAGCCTGAGAAGCGCCCAAACGGAAATCGACGAAATGGAAACCAGGGAAGACGATTGCGAATTGAAGCACACAGAAGCAGAAGAAATGTGTACAAACGAACCAGAATTGTTGTAAGAATGTTTACGTAAATTAAATTCCCATGCATAGCAAACCCATGTAAGTTTAGGTGATTGAGAGAAGAGAAACGTAGAACGACGAAAAAGAAGGGAAGCGGAACGAAAGTACTGCCCTAAATAAAGGTTTCCAGTAGGGGGGACAGGAAAGGTTTTGGAGGATAAGTAGGAAGAAAACGAAAGAGAATGCAAATGTGTGTAATTTACGAATAAAAACAAAATAAAAGCAAAAAATAAGAGCAGAATATGTGGCAGAAGCGGTGCAAAAAGTAATGTAAAGGTAAAAACAAAAGGAAGATGTAAGGACACGTTGTACCTCAAATTCATAATAATTAATGTAAATAATTCATAAATAAAATGTTTAACGTCATTTTAGGAATTAAGAGAGAAAAAGATAAAGAAGGAGAGGACCGCAGAGGAAAACGTCAACGGAAGAAGAAGACGTAATGAAGATAATTGATTCCAGCCGGATTGTGGAGTACCTGTAGGAAAAGAGACTACACCCTACGCAGCTGCAGTGCGTATTCAAAAAGAATCTGACCCAACAGGCCTCAGCAGAGCAAACAGACGGTTTATTATAAAAATGCAATTGCTGCAGGCGATAGAAGACCCTAAGAATGGGAACCATTTTCGTTGGAATTAGATTAGCACGGAAAAGAAAAGGAAAATTGTCTATCGTTACGTAGAAGGCGTGCGAGCCAAGCGCTGCACCGCATTAATAGAAGTACATCGCAACCAGCAATGCAGTGGTATGCAATTTGCTGGAATGTGTCGACCAATGCACTGATGAGCACCGTAGGCCAAATGGGCGGCAAAAGTTTGGAAGTGTGGGTGGATGAGGCAATGATAGCAAGACGCAAGAAAAATAAAGGAAGAAAAGGACGGCAATAATGGGTGGTAGGAATGTACGAAACCTCTATAAGGAAGGCCCTCTTCAAATAATTAATCAACCGCAGCGTTTAACAGTGTTCCACACAAGCGTCTAATCTATAAATTATTTGAAATTGGAATAAGAGGAATGCTGCTGACATGGATTGCAGATTTTCTTACAGCAAGATTTCAAACTGTGTGCATCGATACCTCGAAGTCAACACCTACTCCGGTTCTACGTGGTGGCCCCCAAGGCTCCATTTTAGGACCATTACTCTTAGTCTATATCAACGACTGCGTGGAATACCTGGGTTGCAGCGCGGTCATGTTAACAGACGACGTTAAATTGTGGAGGGTCATCGGATCTGATTCCGACAGACACGCACTTCAAGAGAGTCTCGACCATCTTAGCAGCTGGTCTGCTCGTTGGCTCTTAAACTTTAACATTGGGAAGTGTGTGGTCCTAAGACTCCGTACCAGAAAGACCAGTAAGGAGGATGATTCATACCAATACCTTCTCAATGGGCAGCCCCTTTCGATTGTTGATGAACAGAAGGGCCTCGGTGTTCTAATAAACTCCTCACTCAAACCATCTTCACAGTGTTTAAAGGCAGCTAAACGCGCAACACAAATTTTATTTGCGCTCAGACGTGGATTTGTGCAGATTAATAAGGAACTATTCTGAAAAACCAACGGAGAATTTGTTCGATTTCACTTGGAATATGCCGTCCTGGTCTGGCGTCAGGGGTTTAAGAAGGATTATCTACAGCTCGATCGAGTACAGGCGAGGGCTACGAAGATGGTCAAGAATCTTAGTCATCTGCCTTACAAAACCAGACTAGTTGAACTTGGTTTGTTTCCTCTCAATTACAGACAACTACGCGGTGACCTCATCCAAACCTACCGGATTATCAGAGGCCGCGAGTTTGCTTTATAATTTGTTGACTTCTTTGTATTGGCTGAGACGGAACATCTGTGGGGTCATCCCTTTAAACTGCAGAGGAAATTGGTCCACACGGACGTCCGTCGGAACGCCTTTTTGCAGAGGGTCGTTGGTGCATGGAACGGACTCCCTGATGAGGTGGTCCTTTCAGAAACTGTTGACACATTTAAATGCAAACTGGATACTCATTTACTGAGAAACTATGTTACATATGATGAAGCTTGTGTCAGTAGTGGCCGCTTATGCCTGGCCCACAAATATCGATGACCTTACGTTTTCATTTGTCAGAGTTATTGCTGAAAACGTTTATTCTTTTGTCATTTTTGAATGTGAATTGGGAACTCATGGGTGGAAAACTTATTCCCTCAATAAAGTGACTTAAAGTGACTTTACCTGCGCTGAAGGGAGTAATAGCAAAATGGGTTACTAAAGAAAGTGTCATACTAACTGATGAGTGGAAAGCATACTGCCGGCTACCCGAGGAGGGCTACCAAAATCTCACAGTTAATCGCAGTTAAAACCTCGTAAACCCTCAGGTGGGTATGTATGCCAACGCCATAGAATGTTACGGGAGCAGACTTAAGTGAAAGCTCTCCGAAGCAGGTACAGCATCGGGAAGAGCTGTCTGGGCCCACCTGGATGAAGCGCAGTACCGTTTGTGGTATGGAATGAACTGTGACAATTTATACCAGACTTGGGTTATATTTGTTGGCCACAAAGTGAACGCTTATCCTTTGAGAACAGGATAAAACACCTATAAAACGAAACCCAAAGAATAAAATGAGTGGAAATTGAAAATGGACAATCTGGACGTTGATGAAGCATGATAAAGCAGGTACACCGAAGGTAAAAGACAATGAGGGCAGTGACCTTACTCACAACCATAACGAAAGGAACGCAACCGAAAGACTTTGTATGCCCTCCCAAATCCCTGGTTAATGAAATAATTTATGTAAAGTGTTGTGAATTAAAGGAATAATCACACTGCGTACTTTTACCGCTAGCGAACCCTTGGACATTGCTAGGAAGCACGGCACCGCCTACCGTAGGTGATAGTATTCTTCGCAAACAAGAGAATGATACGGGAAGCGAAGTAAGGAAAAGGCAATTGTGGGGAAGGGGGTAAACTGTAAGCAAAATATAAGAAAAATGAACGAGAAAGAGCAGGAGAAATCAATGAATCCTGCCAAGAAGCAGAGACGCAACATGGGTAAGGAAGAGCCTGGGAAAGAAACATGGGAAAACTGAGGCCAAAACGAAACCCATGTGAAAACGTAGGGGAATTATCAGTGCTCGCATAAATGTTTATGGAAGAGAAAAGGAACAAAATAAGGATTTTAACGATACAAGCAAAATAGCTCACTGGTGCACGGTCGGGAGAACTCATAATTAGCAAAGAAATGACGTAACCGGAAGCAGAAGGCTAGAAATAAGAAATAATGCAGGAAAGTAAGGACGACGAAATTAGAAAAGCAAAGCATCTGTTTGCAGTGTATAAAAGGTAAGAGAGCACTTGCATTAATGCTGGGTGGAAGAGGAGAAGAGGTTGTAGGTAGATGACTATGGTAAGCAAGAGATAAGGAAAATCAAATGCATACGGAAAATAATCATGCACTGCTAGTGAATGGCGTAAGGAAGGTAAACAAGCTCAAATTACGGATGGTTAGCAAAAGTGAAATTAAATTGAAAGTGCCGCCGGTGAAAACAAGTAAGGAACTGAAAAGGAGACTAGTATAGAAGATTGCCTTACTCATGAAATCTCATTGTTTTCACAAGAAAGGGCCTCTTATTTTATTTTTGTTTTATTTATATATTGCCAGTTTACAGACAAGGTCAAAAAAATATATACAGTAGAGGGTCAAGCTGACAGTGAAAAAACTCCTGATCGTTGTTTCAGGTGTTTTCAGGAGAAAAAACTGCAGCTTATTGGGTAATTAAAGTTCAGGACAGGGACACGTTAACACAGGTGCCCGGTGATTAACTTCTCCATTCAGTGTTACGGATCTGGTATTCTGCACCAACAGGTATGTCGGCAAGCGGCTGTTCCCTGTCGACTGAGAAATAAGCCGATTGAGGTCTGCAGAGCCAGCAATATTGCCCTCAGCATGAAGTCCGGCACAGGATTCAGAGTCCATGAACGCCATCAGAACCTAAGAGAGCTTCCACAGAGTCAGCACCCAAAAGTTTTGAAGGGTGTCCTGAATGTAGAAAACTAGTGACAGTTCGCGTAAACCAGGGATAGCTTTGCTGAATTTTGATACTTTTTAGGTAGCCAAAGGAAGAAATAAAAATACATCTCGATGACTGGTGCGCCGAGAGTGGTCGAGGTGCCTCAGAGATGTAAGGGGGTTAAATGTACTGTTTTAAACAGTAAAAATAGTCCCTTCTGTAATCTGCGTAGCCACAGCGGGTCAAGGCTTGTAAGCTCACAGCATTGTTGGTAAAACAGGTTTCGGTGTTCTGAATAGAAAACTCTTTTTTTAAAAAAGTGCTGGACTGATTCTATCTTTTTTCGTTCACTAGCGTGCAGAAGGCTAAATATGAACGGGCAGTATTCCAGAATAGGCCTGAGATACATTTTATAGAGGCTGATTCTAATGTTGACGGTTTTAAGATTTCTGAGAACAAACCTAGTAGTTTATGCGAACTCAGTCCATGTTGCGTCTCCCAAAGTTTTAAACACGCAAAGAAACGACCGTTCTTAAAAAGAAGGCATTGATCGTTTTGTAAATTTATATTAACTAACATTAAAATAATTAATTTTCACTAAAAAGCTGAATTTAAGGTAAGAGCTATATTACAAATCAACAAAATAAGTGTTCATAAGGAAGGAGGGGGCATAAAAAGGGGAAATTATATAAAATAGAAACAAACGTACTTTGAAAACTGTCCTTTTGCATTTATGACAGCACAAAGTCTGTTTGACATGGAGGTAGACAGGTTGCTATAGTAGTTTGTTCAATGTGAGTATGCAGCTCAATATCAAGTTTTTCTTCCATGGAAAGACCTTTCGTTGCCTTATGCCAGTTTCTTATGATAATTGAAAAAAGGTTTTCGATTGGATTCAAGTCCGGACTGTTCAATTCAATTCAATTCAATTTATTGAGGGAAATAGGCATGGGCCTTTGAGTACCCTATTTGTAACGTAAAATTAAGTGCGGTATACAGAGAAACCGTGTGGGTTGCAAAGGTACAAAAGGTGGTCATAAAATATTACAAATGGTGCACGACTCTCGAGGGTTAAGATAAATTCCTCATCACTCAGGCTCGTTGCGGAACATAAAACTGTCAAGGTTCCTTTTAAAGCTTTCCAGCGATGGTGAAATCACAACGTCTTCAGGGAGGGCATTCCATGGTTTAACCACTCTGACAGAGAAGGAGAACTTGCGCACATCCAGTCTCGCCTGCTGGACGCAGTTTCAATGGGTGACCTCGGAGATGGGTCGTGGTGGCAAATTCAAAGAAGTCCGAGAATTCCAGGCAACAATCCAATCCCTTCACAATGCGGAATGTCTGCAGGAGATCACCACGCATTTGCCTATAACTCAAAGGTAACAGATTAAGATTCATTAGGCGGGTTGGATATGGCAAGGAGCTTTGACTTCTAACCATTTTGGTGGCTTTCCTCTGTACTCTTTCGAGGAAGTTCTGATCTTGAACTGTCCAGGGTTTCCAAGCGTGCATAGCATATTCCAAATGCGGCCTAATGAATGTTCCAAAAGTCTTAGCGAAAAGATCTTCATCGAAATCCAAAAAGGCTCGTCTGATGGCATGCAACACCGAAATTGTGCTCTACACCACTTTCAAGCAGTGAGACGATGGTTTTAAGGTGGTGGTCGTCAGCACACCAAGGTCCTTTTGGGTTTCCACGTCTTTTAAGGCTTCACCGTTGAGAAAGTAACTTCTACTTTCAGCAGATCCAGATGGGTTGCCTAAGCGAAGTATTGTACACTTATCGACGTTGAACTGCAAAATCCAATGATTCGACCACTCCTCCAACCGAGTTAGGTTGATCTGCAGTTTATCTTCGTCAGCAGGGCTCTGGATTACATTCCAGATTTTAATGTCATCGGCAAACATTGCTGCTTCACAGTCGAGATTCCTGACACAATCGTTTACGTATATTAAAAACAGTATTGGCCCTAGTACTGAGCCCTGAGAAACCCCACTCTCGACCGCAGCAGAACTTGACCTCTCTTGGCCGATGCACACAACCTGGCGCCGACCCACGAGGAAGTTTTCAATCCACTTGAGGAGATTAACTCTGATTCCAATTCTTTTTAGCTTGTACAGCAGTCTCTCGTGCGGCACAGTATCGAAGGCCTTTTAAAAGTCAATGAAGGCAATGTGAACCACGTGTCTATCTTCAAGTGCTTGGATCCACCTCTGGAGCGAATACAGCAAATTCGTTGTGCATGATCTTCCTTTTCTGAACCCGTGTTGACAGCTTGGTAACAAATTATGAGTCTCTAGGAATTTCACCAATTCGCTCTTGATGATACTTTCCATAATCTTGCCAAGGATGCATGTCAAGCTTATGGGCCTGTTGTTTGTCACTGACGCCCGGCTACCGCTTGTGTACAAGGGAGTTATATGTGCCAGCTTCCAATCGAAAGGAAGTGTTCCGGAGTCAAATTACTTTTGAAAGAGCACTGACAGAGGTGCGGAAAGTTCATTGGCGAGTACTTTCAGAAGCTTGGGTGGAAGCTCGTCTGGTCCTGGGGATTTCGACTCTTTTAGTTCTTTTTATTCCTTTTGGATCAGAAATTCTGAGAATAGTATGTGGCTAATGCTTGCAGTCGGCGGGTTATCCACTGAGGGACGAAGGGACCTTGCCTCGTTGGTGAAGACTGAGCGGTAGAACTGTGAAAATTACTCGGCTTTTTCCCTGTTTTCAGAAATTTTGACGCCCATGGCAGTCTTAATCAGCGGTATTTGATGTTTATTCCTTGTACATCTACGGAGGTAACTGTAGACTAACTTTGGATTCTGCGTTGCCTTTTGCAGCAAAGTCTTCTCAAATTCTCTTCGCGTTTTAAGAATAAGGCTTCTCATTTTGTTTCTCTGTGTTTTATACGTATTAAAATAGGCGACTTGATTATACTCGCTATATTTTCTCCACAAGTTGTGCTTCCTGTTTATTTCCCTTTTTAAGTTGCTGTCTAGCCACCCAGGACGCTTGCTGTGATGGACAATCGTAAGCGGGCAGTGGTTGTCCATAAGTTGCAGAAGAACATTTCGGAAGGACTCCCAATCTTCGTTCACGGTGCTCGAAAACATTGAGGTCCAGTTGATGTCTGTTAAATCTGCTCGCATCTGATGAAAGTTTCCTCGCTAAACAGTACACCGTTTTTCCTCTATAGCAGGCGCAACGGAGAATAAGGAGTAGTCCCACATAAGCACCACATGATCACTACGACCGAGCGGAGGCATTGAAATAATCTCGTCAATGCTGCCTGATGTTTTAGTGAAAACCAGGTCAAGACAGTTAGCCCTTTGTCCTTCACGTGTTCTGGTGGGGAAAGGGACATGTTGTGTGAGGAGTGCCTTCAAGGTCTTTTTGCAGAAAAACATAATCAAAAGTCGATTTCGGGCATGATGATTGAACAGTGCTCCAGTTAATTCCTGGTGCGTTGAAGTCACCCATAATCATGACATAAGGTCGACTGGAGAAATTTTCTAATTGTTCCAACAAGTGGGTGTCCGCGACTCGGTCTATCCTAGGTGGCCGATAGACAATGAGGACATCTAGACATGGAGAGCCAAGAGCCTTGATATTCAACCATATGGCTTCCGTGCTGCACGCAAACTTGCTCGTCTTGTCAGATACTATTAGCACGTCTTTCACATACACAATTTTTCCACCACCCTGTCGGTTTTCTCTGTCCCTCCGATATATTTGGTATCCAGACAATGTTATTTCGCTATCTCGAATACTGCCCGACAGCCAGGTTTCGGTTACTGCTATCACATCCGGAGATACTTCGGCAAGGCAAATTTTTAACTCATCAAGTTTTGATAAAAGGCTTTGTGCATTTGTATACAAGCACTTCAATTTTGCGCCGACCAAATTTCCTGTTGCGTTTATCAATTTTATGGGCCCAACTGTGTCTCCTCTAACGTCAAGGTCATATGTCTTTTCCGTTTCTTGATGATTTTCGGTAACTCTGGTTTCTTTAGAGAACGCTGGGTGTTACGGAATCAGTTCTGACATCTCTTTGGGCAATTGGTTCCCTGATGGTTTTGGCGTTAGTGAGGTGGCTGCCGTTGTCCTCAGAACAATCGGTTGGTTCAATGGAAAATTCGTATTCTTTTGAACTACCTTCCCCTTGAAAATAGCCAGATTGTGTTCGCCAGCCTTCAGTCTTGATTGTATTTCCAAGACAAGTTCCCGGCGTTTCAGCCTTTCCGCAGGGGAGTAGTCAGGTTGAAAAAAACCTCTTTATGCGAGTGACGGAGGTTAGTTTTTTTGGATAGGATCGCCTTGATTTGGTCTTTGCTCTCTAGCATTATTTTCAGAGGTCACGGTCGCGGCGTTCCTAGGGTGTCTTCAGACGTTTTGCCGATCCGGAATGCTTTAATAACTTTTACTTCCCCGCCCGGTGGGAGCAACTGGTTTAGGAGGCCATTAAACGAAGCAAGGTCTTCGGTGACACGGTCTTCTGGTCGGACTGCAGTTGACTCGTGCAAACCCTGAATAACTAAACACTGTTGTCGATCCTGGTGCTTGGAATTTTCGCTTCCTCCTAAGTTCTCCTTAGGAGCACGAGAACGGTTTACAGAGCTCTCGTTGGGATTAAGTCTACCTCTGACTATACTCTCATCTGAAGGCTTCAATGAATCCATTAGAGTTGATTGTGATTTTGTCCTCCTGTTGTGGTGTTTCCCCATTGCAGCTTGCCACGCGTTTGTTTCTTCGTATTCAACTACGGGCTCTTTAGAACACCCAAGATAGCAGGATGAGATTTGTGGTTTGCTCAGGTCGTCGTCCGTAGGATTCAGAGACTGTGTTCCCGCTATCCGGTCGTTATGGGTAATCGCGTCCAAACATTGTGAGCTGTAACAAGTTGTAGTTTTTGATACTTTTGGTGCTTTAGTCACTGCCTTTTTAACTGGAATATTGCTAAGCGTATTTCGTCGAGTAATGTTATCTTGCAAGAGCTTCCTTAAGTCTGCAAGCTCATTTTCCAGTTTTTGAACTCTTAGTAAAATATAAGAACATCCAACGCAAGATTCGTCCTCGTAGCCGACGGATTTGGCTGTCATTACGCTTTTTGCGCGCTTTGCTGGTTTTTGGTTGTAAGTATAAACTGATTGAGTGCCAGTCGTGGATGTCGAAGCCAGCTCAACAGGCTTTCCTTTAAAGGAAGTTCTGTGACTGGTTCTGTTGCTAGCAAACAATTTTTTGAGTCCATTAATGTTAAAACACTGCGTAAAAGTATGTTCTCCTTTGAGCGTATAACGAAAATTTCCGACTGGCTTTGGAGTATGGCGAGTTTTTAATGCAATATGAGCAAAAATGTTTATACTTGTTCAAAAACGCTTTTGAAAAATACTATAAACGGTATGAAGGATATTCAGGAATATTCGCCGGAATAAAAAATAGATAGCAGTCCACACGCGCAGAGGCTGGCTTATGTCTAAAAATTTAGATAATCATTGTAAACGTTATCAAATTCATACTTCTTTAGAGCGATGAAGTGGGGCATTATCCTGTTAAATTAGTGTAATCATTCTGCGTCAGCGTATGTCGTTATAGCTGAAGGCATCCTTTATAATTTTGAGTAACACCTTGCTATTGATAGTCTCCATTTTCGACCGCCAGATCGGACGTTCACCAAACCATCAAACGTCGGCAGTTCTTGAAAGCTTTTGTTGATATAGTGTGTACTCGGGGGAAGTTTTTCTCACATATGACCATCTGGGTCGACTTCACCGGCTTATCTAAAAATTAGACCTCATCGCAGAGGTAAATGCTCTTCCATAATGAGGACCTGTAATCAATGTACTTCTTAGCAAATAAAAAACGTTCTCTTATATGTTTCCTACTTAAAAACTGCTTGATTGTGGCATTTGCCTGGTGCAGTTCAAATTCCTGCATCCTTTTACTGATTATGGTTACAGAGAACATCGGCAGATGTTCCCTGTGAATGGTCTTAATCAGCATATAATGATACTTTTTTAGTGTACAACGAATAAATCATCGTCCTGCTTACTTGTGGACCGTTTTGGTACACCATGCTTTCTTCTTGGCATGGTTCGATCATTAAGAATGCGCCACAGAGTGACCTTACTGATATCGAAAATACTAGCTAACGACTCACGCGGCACTCTTTCTGCTGCAAGTTTCCGTATTCATTCATAGTCAACTGCAGATATATATTGTCTGGACAGCTTTCTCGTACGACTTGACAGAGAAAAATGCCAAAATGTCGCGGATTTTCATATATATGCTTGTTTACAGTTCCAATTATCGGTGTGATACAACAAAATAAACTCACACAACTTTATTATTGCATTTTTTGTCACAAGATATCACAAATTTGCAAAACTGAATTTTTAAAATTATATCCGTCCTTGTTTACCCGAAAACAACGTGATTTCTCACATCTGCATTTACCTGATTTTCGTGATCGTGAACTCAAATTTTCCATTCCCCCAAAGGATATATTTTAAATTTTTCTAGCTTATATTAATATTCCTTTATAGTATAACGTACACAAACAAGAAGGTTTGGTCCAGGAAGTGCAAAACGTAGGAAAACCCCTGGAAATCAAGAAACGTTTGATTTCCTCCGTTTCGCACATTTAGCCTTCAAATAAAGAGAACTGAACTGAGTTCTTTTTCAGTAAATAACTTTTTGTGCCTTAGATCAGTACAACAAAACAAAATAAACAACCTCAAATGTGTGCTATACTGCCACCTTAAATTTCGGGCATCACATTTCATGAGTTAGGCAATCTACTGTATGTAATCCTAACTGAACTGAAGATTAACAGAAGCTTAACCTTAACTCTAAACCGGAACCCCTAAATTTACCGTTAACAATGCTTAACCAGGAAGCCAAGACTAACCCTATCCCTTATGGTAAAACTGAATCGCAAAATGAACGCTACACCAAAAAGTCAACTGAACCACAACCGTAACCTCAATAGAAAACCACACCCTAAACATAAAACTGAATCTAACCGCAAAGTACACCATCGCACAATGGTTGACTCATTTATGAACCCTATACCTAACATACACTTTAAAATTAACCTAAAACTAACCGTAAGCATAACCTTAATTGTAAAGTTAAACACAACTATGAACACAAACTTAATCGTAACCATAAACGCTAACCCAAAAGGTTACCCTAAACGTTATCATACCCCTAACCTTAACCCCATCCTTACCCGTAGACCTAATCGTAAAACCTAACCCTAACTCAAACCGTGTAAGTAAACCTACCGTTGACACTAAACCTAATCAAACCTAATCAAAACTGTAACCCTTATCACAACCCTAAACTTAAACCTTATC
The DNA here is from genome assembly GCA_017591395.1 of Schistocephalus solidus. Classification (NCBI taxonomy): domain Eukaryota; kingdom Metazoa; phylum Platyhelminthes; class Cestoda; order Diphyllobothriidea; family Diphyllobothriidae; genus Schistocephalus; species Schistocephalus solidus. The sequence goes on along the minus strand of WEDG01003391.1, from coordinate 154,542 downwards.
CTTAGCTTAACACTAAACCAAAACTTATGCCTTAACTTAAACCTTACCCTAACTCTAACCTTAAAACTAACCCTAACCTTAACCCAAACGATAACCCTAATATTAACTCTGATGCCAGTCATAACCTTAACCATAACCTTAACCCTAACAGTAACCTCGACCCTAACGCCAACCCTCACCTAATCCCTTATCCCTAACCATAGCCTTGACCCTAACACTAACTTAAACCGCTACCTTAACCCTAAACCTTACCGCTAACCCTAACGCAAACCCTAACTCTAACCCTAATCTGAACCCCAACCTTAACCCTAATACTAACGCTAACCCTTACCTTAACCCTTACCCTAAACTTAACCCTAACCCTTACCTTAACCCTAACCCCAGCTAGTAACAAAGCAAACCGAACCCCTCTCGCGATGATAAAGCAAGAACCGAGGACGAAAAATCAAAAATCCCTCGATCTTTAACTGCCTAAGACGACCTACTGTAAGCATTTGAGTAGCAAAAACAGAGGCATTTTATTCTGGGACCCGGCTGATGTGCTTCCACCAATTTTATTGTGTCGGTACTCCTTCTGAATGCTAAAATATTTTACATAAACAGTAGAAATAGATTGACGTTTGCAATCTCTGCGACCGCGACAGCACGCACCCTGCAGTATGACTAACCAAATCTAAATGAGCAACAGCTGCCACATTTACTGGTTACAGTAATTGTAGCGGGCCGGCAGAAATTAGACCAATGAGGATGGCGCATCTCTGTGTGGCACACCTTTTGCGTGGCGACTGCGGGGCCAGATCATTGTGCAGGCTACTTGAAGTCTGGTTGGTTGACTGACACGGAGTCATCGCTCACACAAACACACAACCACACACTACACGTTTGAATGTCACCGGAGACAGACGAAGATACAGCATAAGAATCGACAGTGAGGTCATACGGGTCTAAGCAAAATGGCAAAGTCCACGATGGTGCTGTGGCTCGCATGCCTAGTACTTCAAGTTTTGGAAACCAGCGCTGACAACTACTCTATTCGTAAGTCTGAAAAGCTGTCAAAAATGTTTAATGAAGTAGACTAAGTACTTTCATTTTTAAGTACAGGAAGTTTCAAACGCCTCAGGGTTTAAAGAAGAACGAAAAGCTTACCAGAAAGCTACCCCGAGAGTAATTTTTAAGTCTGCTTTCTTTATATGTATGCCGCCCTGACCTAGACTGTTACTGTCTCAAGAGTGCGTATGAGAAGGACTTTTCGGTGAGATTTTGCTGGTGGCCACTCTACTGAGACCCCACTGGCCCCTTTTCTTTTATTCTCAATTTGAAAGTACAAGTTTTCCGCTATACGACTCCAACATTGCAAAGATCCTCTTCTGCTAGATTCATCATTCAGACCATCAACCTCATGGGCAGGGAAAAATACCGAAAAAATTCTAACTCTATCTGAGCTTGGCCTCTCAGGCTTGGGTGGATTAGGCCGATGCGCACTGACAGCGACTACGGACCACCAATCGCCGACTGGAGAGATTACGGTTATGAAGCTTGTTGATGACCTTAAATAGCTGCGAAACGGCTATTACTCTCGTCCCCGTCTAAGACAGGGTCCAACCTACATCGTTCGCTGATCGGCTCCACCTAGTAAATGTGATCCTGTCTGTTAACCTGATTCGAGTGAGCACCTCTACTTCTAAGGTTTTAAAATATAGCAGCGCAACAGGAGTGAAGATAGATCTTGCACTAATCTTCCGATTTCTTAAGAATCAATAGGGCAATCAGGTAGGACTAGGATGCAGTGCCGCATCGGTTGAGAATGAATGATCAAAATGAATGGCGGGTCAGTAAACAGGAACTAACGTTAAATGGTTCCCATCTGTCGGCTTGTAAAAGCTCAAAAAAGTCGGTTGCCCTTGAATACTTGAAGCATTTTTACGTTTAGCTGAATAAATGCCTTGTCTCCAATGACGGGACTACTGACGTTGACGACATGCAAATGGTTATGCCTTCACTGAGCCCTGTGGAATGCAAAGAAGCCCCTTGAGAGTAAATTTTGATCGCAACCACAAGTCTCGCAATTTCGTGATATTTTTTGTTGAATTAATAGCGGAAGTAAAGACATTTCACCATCCAAAGAAAACTTGTGGATGAGTTTACCATAGGTTTTCACCTGTATAACTACGCTTCTCTTTAAATGGTCCCTTCCAGTTCTCACTTACGATGCAAATGTCAGCAGCTCAACTGCGCAGACACGCTTCAACAATTGGGCCACCGCCTGTGGAGATCTGCGCGGAAATTCGTTCACATTCAGCTATTTCCCCGCAATTAATGACGGCGTCTCTCTGAAAGGCTTCAGGAACAGTAAGTTTCCTTTATCTTCCTCTCTGAATATAGTAAACCACTAATTTCACTCTATGGTTCTGACGTCCGAAACCGGCCATGGTCTTCCTCGAGGTACTAACTACTAACCCACTTGTATTGCGTAGCTCTGTCAAAACCCGCTACCCGTAGTGCTGACACTGTTTGCCGTTGAATAAAAGTCGGTGAGGAAAGCAAGTGTGCGATAGATGCTTCGAAAGTCTGCCTCAATATAATTCAGGCACAAGCCACTGGTGCTGTGCACATTCTGTGGGGGTACACAGTGGACGTTGCCATTCGCTATGAACCCTATCTGGGAAAGAAAATAAAGACAAAATTTGTAAGGGCGCGTGCTTATTTCGCTTACTGCACGCAGTGTGCATGTAACTGGGAGAGGCAAGAAGATGGCACCCAGACGCGTGTGGAGGTTTAGTGCCATACGAATTCTGCTCTCGTGAGGGCCTGATTGATAGAGGAATTGGATTTGCATGCCACAAAGTGTAGGTTAAGAGATTACCACGCAGCAGTTCCGCTTATACTCAGTTTAACCTTCCTCTCTCTGACGGGCGATACCCTACCTTAATCAAAGGCTGCACAAAATTGCGAGCAGATGCGAGCGTAAGGTGCAAGTGGGATCTCGTGCCAACACACAGAGACAGTTTACGGGAAAAGATTAAACGAGCACTGGGGCATTAACTGCTGACGACTATCAGGAGTCCATTATCGGGGAGAAGATCCCAGACACCAGGGGCTCAACTACGGTCCTATAAAGAGTTAACAAGCGGGTCACACCAAGTCACTTCCATCAGAAGTTAACCCCCTTAGCAAGTTTTGTTTGACCTCGCTGCCACTATCGTGGATGACGCTTTCGCACAGAAACCAGAATTTGACTCCTCTTTGTCTCAGTTAGTTCCCATTAGCAAGCTTTCTATGGGCATCCAACGCTAACCAGTTATTGATTTATCATTCCCTTCATAGAGCGGATTAGTTGCTTTGCTGTCGAGCCGGAGTTATGATGAGGCAACTTTAGAAACATGTGCCAAGAGCTGCTATCTTGATAAGAACCTACAAACTCAGCCGGTGTTAAAACTAATTTGTTGCATTAAAATTCTGCAGTAGGGATGTCCAAACAGCATATGGTTGCCTCTCAATTCACTTCTTACGCCTGTCCTATAGGCAGCTCGTTGACCCCACCGCGGGGCAGCTCGCGCGCAAAGAAGGCTACAGTGACTGAACCACGTTGCGTCATTTTTTTTCTCGCCCCCCTCCCCAGCTCTGCGTACCTCGCCATTTCTCTCCCTTACTCAATCCCTCTCACCCAAATCTAGATTATTCTCTCTCTCTCTCTCTCTCTCTCTCTCTCTCTCTCTCTCTCTCTCTCTCTCTCTCTCTCTCTCTCTCTCTCTCTCTCTCTCTCTCTCTCTCTCTCATACAAGTTTTCAAGTATCCACACAAGGGTAAGACGGCAGGGGAACGAGCTGGTGCAGTGGATTATCCGATGGAAATCGGGTTCCTCGCTACTGACGGCACCGGTATAAACGCAATTTTATCAAGTGGAGAGACGCTCCGTATAGTCTTCCCGGCTATAGCCTCTATGACTCTTCCTTGGCACCAGGCTCGGAGATTTGAGGGAGGATTCTGCACAAGTCAGTATCACTGTGAACCACTTCACGTTCAATTCGCCGCCCGTGTATCCGCCCTGCTGTGGGGCACACTGTAGACAAAGTTGGAAACGACGGTCGTATTGCCGGGTGTCTGGCGACCGCATCGAGTACAGCCTGATGGAGGCACAGATAAGTGCTCTGTGCTAGATGGGATCGCAGATAAACACAGACTTTGTGCAGCAAGTCAATCGCTGCGAATAGTATTCCATCAGAGTAGAGACTCTTTCCAGGGCCTACCGTACCTTTTCCTTAAGAGCTATGCCCAAAATTTCATACTGTCCAACTGTTGCCTATAAACTTCCATACATTTCTGTCTCCCGTAAAACAATGGGGCACATAGTGTCCGTGGTTTTATCACAACAACCAAGGTAATGGACTGGACCAAACCGCCACAGCTTTAGGCGAAGCCCCGCCGTAGGAGGAAAAAACGCCGGACACAAGCAGAGGAGCCTTATTCGGAGAAACTGACTTTGCTCACCGGACCAGATTTTTATTGTTGCAGACGTTTCAAAAAATTTGATCGTCTCTTCATTCTCAAAAATTTTAATGCAAAATATCGATCAGAAATTTATAAGACTGGCCAAACTAGTTGGCCTTGGAATGATAGATTTTTCACCTTTCACTGCTTCGGCCTTTGATGGATGCTTGTGAGGCTTGACAGCCTCTGGCGTTTCGCGTCGTCTGCCTCCTCTTCAAGTGGGTTCATAGCATCGTCGCGTTCGCTCGCATTTCTTCTGTTTGGTATGTCAAGCCCCACAAAAATCCGTCAAAGGGCCGAGAGAGCAAAAGAGAAAAACAATCGATCAGTCCAAGGCCGACTGATCGATAGTTGGCACTAAACGCTTTAAGAATGAAGAGCCGACCAAGCTCTTCGAAACGCAGCAACAATGCAAATCTGTTCAGGTGAACAGCTTCAATATTTCTGATCATCCACGCTGAAAATAATTGGGTCTTTTGAAAGCGACATGTCGTGTCATCTGCTTGTTTACACCGAGTGCGAGTGGGTAAAAGTCAAAGCAAACGGATATACCAGTCACATGTGTGAGTAAAAGTCTGTAATTAGCTAATGAGTAAGGAGAGAAAGTTGGACGTTAGTGTGGACACGCCAGAGCCTAGTTTCCGTGAGTCGAAACAAAACCAGTCACGTGACGGCGAGTGTCTAGCGTAGGAAACGCGCGTAGGCGCGAACTACTGGTTCAAAAGTCGCCTGCAGTTATCGAACAGGCGTAAGGCGAGGAGATGTCAGGACATGCACAGTATTATTTTTGGTAATAAAATAATTGTTTCAAACTGTAAATTTTTTAAATCATATCGTTTTTCAAAAGTCAGCAACCGAAGACCCAAGACTTAAAACTGATAGCCATCTTCGAGACAGTAAAGCTGTCTAAGGGGCTTTGGAGGAGGCCCTATAAATTTGTTGTGCGTTTCCAAGTATTTGCATTAGACTAAGAGACTTGCGAGCAGCAAAATCTATAGCTTCTCTCAAAAGCTGAACAACAATAAGTAGTGTGATTACAATAGTAATAATAATAAGCTGACGAAGAATAAAAGAACGATACCAAAAAGTGTTATATTATCCTCGATTTCGGCTTCTAGAGAGAATAATTTTAGCCGATGACCGAGTTGGGATAAACCCGGTCTTGAACCCGGAACCTTTAGTAATTCTGCTAGTGACTGATATGGTCTCTCATGAAACGGAGAAAGATTCACAAACAAGGTGTTGCAAAGGAAACCAGAACGAGGACGTGAACTAGATGGTCTGATGAGCTATGAAAATATCTGATAAAAAGTTTAGCATTGATACCTACCTTCATACGATATGGAACGGGGGGGATTGTGGTGGCAGATAAAACACAGCATGTAGAATATGTAAAAAATCACAACTTAAATAACTCCATAGGTAGTCAGAAAAGATATGGAAGGCTCCACACTTTCTATTTCCACTTTGCCGATAACAACGTCTTCCCACACAGCGGCTAGAGATAAAGGCAGAAGAACATGACCGAGAAAGGCGAAGTAGACTAGCATGGTCATTTCTGGTCGTAACACCTGGGGTTGGGTATGGCTGATTGATGACGGCTAATAAGCCAGAAATGACCATTCCAGTCTCCTTGTCTTCACCGGCAATGTTCAGCAGTCAGCTTGATGTTATCCTTATCTTTGATGCCAACACCAACGGATGCTAATACTTCAGATTATAATTCATTCCCTATTTGCAGCGTTCGATTGCATAGGCTTGCAGTCACAGAACAGGTGATTTCCTGAACGCGTACTAATTGACCACGCTTATATGTTAGATCATCGCCAATGATGACACGCAACGTATATTCTGCAGTATGGTGGGCTCAGGAGGTTTAATTAAGTGTACCAGTAGACTTATGCAGCATCTTCCACGTTCTCTCCTTCCCCACCCACCTGGGCCAGGTGGCAAGGGAGAGTTGAGACGACCGGGGGCAGCATCGGACGAAGTAACTGACAGAGCTATGGAACCCATCTACACGTGCCACACACATCTTATTCGCTGCACGATGGGCTCAGGTTCCACCGAAACAAGAAGTGGATGGCTCAGATTCCGACCAAGTGGGACTACCATAGAGGCCACAGTAAGCATAATCAATTTTAACCTGGCTCTTCGTCTGGAGAGAAAGCCCGAGGACCCGCAGTTTGCAGCCTTCCAAGCCACGACCTTCGACGCATCGTAATAGTTTCAAAGCGCTTGATCACGCTTAACAAACCGATTACTGAATAGGCAGGCTCTATATGAACTTTCATATGAACGAATAAGGTTGTTTTATCCCTAGTGTTGCTTTTGCTGCCACGCTCTGCTTAGGAGAAGGAAACATTTAAAATAAAAGGCAGAATAGATACTTCGAAAAAAATCTAGATGCAAAATATATGTCCCTTGACTTTCCAATGGGCTACTATGCGTTGTAAGGTGTACATCTTGTGAAGATGGAACAGGCTTCTGCAATTCACAAGCTTTTTCTTCTGTTAAAGTTGAAACCTGTCATTTCAGCTCGTCCCTATTTCATCGTTACAGTTTTCATAGGTAGAAAGTGCTTTAAGCACAAATTATTTGCTACAGTATGTTTGGGCCTCAAAGTAGGAGTAAAAAATGATTGTTCAATAAATGAAAAATAGTCTTAAATGATCTCACATACTTTTTAAGCACGTAGCCCTTGTAATATTAAGGCGAAGACTGTCAAGTGCGCTGTCAACCAAGGACGTAAAAAAAAAGTACGCGATATTTAAAACAAACTGCCAGAAATAGTGAATATTTTAGTGCGCAAGTTTTTTATACAATACAAAAGTTACAAAATAGAGTAATAAACATTCAAATAGGGTGATCTATTAAAAATAACTCTTCCGCACCCTAGATATAGAAACTTTGTGAGGAAGTGGAGATCGGTTTTTGATTCGCCGCAGGTAACTGAAGAAGGAGACACGATCAACGGAAGAAGAGCTTGATTAGTCTAACGTTTTGGATTCTCACTCGAATCTATCATCAGAGACAGAGTCCGATAAGGGTACTGGAGCGCCCAGGTTGGCCAATGTTTCTGGTGCCAATGTCGGCGAGTCAAAGTACCCAAGAGCTCAAACGAATGACGAAATCCGGCCGTCTACAACTGGACTGCGGGTCACCGCATTCAACCATGTGTGATGAGCGTGGGAACCGATAACCTTGACAAGCATGCTGGCGCACAGTAACGGCATTGCGACTGCATACTGCAACAGCTGGTCGATCAGACAACGATCACGCCACTCGCAGACTGCGAATGTTGATAGGCACGTATTAGCCTAGCCACTATATCCTAGAAATGCTGCGAAACCTGTGCGATCCCAAACCCTTACCTGACTCTGTCTCTGACGGTGAATTCTATTGAGAATCCGAAAGATCAGGCTACTAAAGCTCTTGTTCCAGTGATGGTGTCTCCGTCTTCGTGACTACTTCCTAGAACTGGCTTCTTCGCTTCTATTAGCAGGGAACTGAAAACACTCCTGGTTTAAAATCAGCCTGTCACGCGTTAACACTACGTTTCACATCTTGACAGAAAAAAAAACGTTCATTTAAGGCTTCACTAATATTTGCCTCCATTCCGATATTGTCTATAAGGGATTCCCACTGAGATCGGGTCCGAGCCGAATACTTCGCGCTTCCGTGAAAAAAATGGTCCATTTTGCACTGACCAGGCGTGTATGGCACGCATTGACGGGCTGTTTCGCATCGTTCGGCCACCTGCGCCCGCGCCCACCTCCGTTTGTCTTAAACATTTTGGCTAACAGAATTAGGTGGCTGGGTGACGAGACAGAGAGAGAATGAGGTAGATGCCGCACAAGTCACCGTCTCTACACCCACCAGGTTGTGGGGTACAAAGGTAGACATTATCACTCGCGACGGTCGCAATGACCCCTATAAATACGTGATTTGCGAGCCTTTTCAGCTATTGTATGCTTGTAATTGCCCCTTAGTGTCATACTTGAATTCCCAAACCCATCAGTTGTGTGTGTGTGCGTGTGTTTTCTGAGTCTGCTCTTTTTGATTGCCTTCAGTGAGTGCTATGCTCGAGGAGTTAAACGTGGTTGGCGTGCTGGGTGGGGCGAATTACTACCTCAGCCTGCTCAACCAGACTCCGAATAAAACGTGTGGCACTGGGACACAATTGAATGCCTCAACACTGGACATCTCCATGACCGGCATGGTGGAAGTTGGAGTGGCTTACATAAACTTTCTGCGAAGCCATCAGAACACCGGGGATTACGACCGCATCACACAGAGCGAAACTACAATAATCGCGCTGCCAAAGTACTTCAGTAAGCACTTATCTTTTTAACTGACCTCTGCCTCTCGGGGTGGGGATCAGAGTACAACCTGAGGTTGCATCTTTTATGCAACCGCAGTTTTGCTCTTTTGGTAACCAAATTTTTCCATTTTGAAATGCATACTAACGGCTGAACTCGTGAACTTGCAGGAGAAAAAACTGAGAAACAGGTCATTGTCTAAATGGTTTACGGACACATTCTAAAAAGTAATCGATTTTAGAGAAGAACATAAAGTGACTGGAAAGACAAAGACTGCTTATATAGTGCCTTCTTTTAGCAAAACCAAGGTAGGTTGCTGGCGAAGTTGTCAATCGAAATCCATTTGCCGCTTTTTAATAAACTCTACTTTAGGATTTACGCCTCTGTTTACTTAAATACCCCGTCAGTAGTATTTTCTGTTGTAAGACATATCTAAAGACTTGGGGCAAAACTGCACCAGTTTCGACGCAAACCATTCATTTTGTCTGCGTTAGTTTGATCTGTATGACCGGCAGATAGGCCCAGTTTGCGGTTCACTGAGTATTCTGTTCGCTGTCGACCGAAAGCTCCCGGCTACTGACCGATTTAAATTCGAGAGTCTAATAGGTAGTTTATTGAAACTACGTAATCATTTTGTGGGACAGAAACGTCCAGATTGTACGTCCTCCTCCTCCTCCTCCTTATCTTATTCTTCTTCTTATTCATAAGCACCACCACCACCACAACCACCACCACTACCGCCATAATCATCCTCCTCCACCACCTCTTGATCTTCTTCTTCTTATTATTCATAATCACCACAGCTGCAGCCACCACCACCACCACCATAATCATCATAATCCACATCAATAGTCACTCTCAGCGATGATAAAAATGTAGAATCTCGGAAGGCAGCGACAGCAAATCCGACTCTGGTTTCATCTGTTCACGCGCCTCAGCGCTCGCATTCATGCGTCGCGTTGCCTACGCCGTCTAGGCAAGTGCGCGCATAGAGAGCTATCCCAGTACTCAGGATTGACTGAGTAGTGTGAGTTCGACGCTGCCTCAGACGCTCGCGAACGAGAATTCAGGTGACAGTCGTACCTGTATTCTGCTAAAAAGGAAGAGTCTCCTTTCAACCTTCTATCCCTGACTTGTGATTGCTCCAAGTGGTATGGCAACAGGGAAAAATTGCCTGCGAACGCACTTGTTAGCTGCAGAAGACTGCGGCCCATACTTTGGCCGCTGTTGGATAAACAGGTTAAAAGGAGTAAATAAGCAACACAGATACTCGTGCATATTTTAACTGATCTAGTGTTTCCATCATTAGGGCCACTGTCAGGGTGGCGTCGTGCTTGGACTAAACCTGGCCTGATCCAGACGACTGGGGTTAGCCTGCCTCTTTATTTATCTGCCGTGCTCGATGAGAATCAGGGGTGTTGTCCCCGTCTTGCGTCCCGCCATGCACCGGTTCACTGTCGAATCCATACCACCCGAACGCTCGCCCAATCGCAGATTGTTGGTTTCGTTTTGTTTTTTGTCGGAACAACGCCACGTGTTGTAAGGGCCCAGGACAGTCTGCTCGGCAGTTCATCCAGCTTGCAGTACAAACGCAGGAAAGTGGCCCGCCTCCTATCAGACAAAAAAGACTGTCTACCCCCTCTTCGCTGGAAACCACAAAACCACCTGATTCCTGGACGTGCCAAAGTTTTCCTGACTAGGCCCCCAGTCAATAGAAGAGGCAGATAGCTCGCGAAAGGGGCGAAAAGATAGCAGTAGCGCCCGCAGAAGGCTGAGTCACCACCCATACGAGTTGCACAAGAGAAAGTCGGCGCGACATGTCGCCGACTCAGCCTGCACGACCCGAGGCACCAAATAGCCGACGCGCGCTAGATCAGGAGGGCTCACAGTGCAATTGTGCGTGAATATTCATCACCTCCGCAAGGAAGGATTGCCACGGCGAAATTCCTTGATCAGGAGGGTTGCGGTCTCGTGGCCCTCGGGGACAGATTTTCATATGACTGATGGCGTAAATCAGAATAAACAATGGTGTTAAATCAGGCTTTCCTTTAATCAGATCGTCTCTCCTGCACTAGGGAAAGGTTGGGTAGAATAGAGCTCGGATACGGCCTGCTTTGAGCTGCAGGCCGTGAACGTGCGCTCGACAGCGTCCCGTACTGGCTGTAGCAACAGTGTCCCCCTCATATCTGATTGGTCCTTGTCTGCGAAAGTCACTGGGCTCTCCTCTATCTTCCTCTTAAAGTGGATTGGATAGAATATGGCCAATCTATTTAGGACACTGTACAGACGTACATTTTAAGGCCAGATTTTGCTAAATACGCTTTCCGCTTAGCTGATCGTGTTCAATTGCTCTACCGCGTTGAGGTCGGAACAACCGTCGATCAAGCATACGCTTCGTGCGACATCTACGTACCAGGCCGGGTCATAAAAATTTGGTGACGCAGTTTGTCACTTACGATGACTGACGAGTACGTTGACTTGAAGCAGATGTTGCAGCAGCAGTTGAAGCTAATGGAGGCTCTCACCGCTAAGCTATCCACCTCATCACCGGCCAATCGAGCGCCGCTGGTGGTTCACAGTCCGTCGATCACATTTCCGGCAGCATTACTGAATTCACCACTGATTCCTGGTACAAACTATACAAGGACTTGTTCTCTGTCGATCTGGCTGCCCGGGACGATGCATGGAAGGTGAGACTTCTACTTCGCAAACTGGGCGCTGCTGAGCACGAACGCAATCCTTCCCAAGAACTCACGAGAAATCACTTTTATGGGCACGTTGAAGATGTTTTCGCAGATTTTTGGTGAACAGTCGTCCCTGTTCAACACTCGATTCCAGTGCCTGCAACTGTGCAAACGGGAATCCGACGATTTCATCACATACGTGGGCATTTTCAATCGCGAGTGTGGGCATTTTCAGCTCGGTTCTCTCACAGAAGACCACTTTAAATGCCTTATATTTAGCTGCGGCCTCCAGTCCCCCGGGGATGTTGACATCCGGACACGTCTCCTGTCCCAAGTGCAACAGAACAGCTCAGTCACATTCCGAGAGCTGGTTGTGGAGTGTCAAGCGTTTATTCACCTCAAAAACGATTCCGCTATGATCCAAGGCGTTTCCACTTCTTGCTCAGTCCACACGGTCGCATCAAACAAACCACATCCCGTAATGTGGCCCAAGCAAGCACCGAAAGCAAAATCACCACCATCTCCTTGTTGACACTGTGGCACGTGGCATTTCTATCGGGATTGCACATTCCGCCAACATCGTGGCCAAAACTGTAACCAGGTGGGGTACCATGATGGGTTCTGCCAAACACCATCAACTGCTGGAAGCAAGTCTGCTCCCGCCAGTTCCAAATCCAAGCGCCGTTTCCGTTCAAAACGCATGCCCGAACCCCAATCCGTTGGCAATTCCCTGAGCCTGTTGGCCACTTTCCAGCTCAACACGGCTGATCGCAGAAAGTTTGTTGATACTCTGCTCAATAGTCACGCAGTCTGCCTACAGCTGGAACTGCTTCAGACATCACTATCATCTCTGAGAGACTTTGGCAGTCACGTGGAAACCCAAGGATGCAGCAGACTTCCCAGTCCGCCCCGAGCACGTGTGGTAGTCTTGTCCGGTTGATAGGTCAACTGCAATGTTGTGTGTCTTTCCGTGGCACAACCGTCAGTGCGATCTGCTATGTCACCAAGTCTTGTCTCAAGCTTCTTGGTCTCGATTGGACTGAACAACTTGGTTTGATCGATATACCACTCAGCGTTCTTTAGTCAGACTGACGCCCTTTCCGCCTCATGTGCAATCATCATAGACCTGGGGAAGGCACCGTGATTGCTGCCATTTCGATTGAGGACGATGTGTGCCGTCAGATTTCAGACGCCATACGAGGCATGCGGTCACTGCCACCCGCATTCCGTGCACTACAGTACAGGATCACATTCTCCGCCAAGCATAACCTACGTGCAGACTATATGGCCAACCACTGCTCTCACTGGTGATCCTCACCAGCTTTTGACGCGCTGAGCATCGCTATCGGTGGTTCGTTCCTGCCTCATGTTTACGGACCATGTTATGATTCCTTCTTCACGTTGACCTGTTGTCCTACGCAAATTTCATGCTACTCATCCTGGTACCAGTCGAATGAAATCCATCACTCGCAGTTTTGTCTCCTGGCTGGGTATTGAAAGCGACATCAACGACCTCGTTCGACATTGGTCCCATTGTCAGCAAGCTGCCGAGATACCGTCTCGTCCATCACCAGTGCTATGGCAAACACCGGATGGGCATTGGTCACGTGTGCATATCGATTTCAATGGCCCACTTGATAGAGTTCCATACCTAATCCTGGTCAACGCCTACTCAAAGTGGCCCGAGATTGCCCCACTTAATCCAGCAACGACATCTGCCATTATCGCTTTCCTACGACGCATTTTCAGTCAACCCGGCCTACCGGATGTTCTGGTTTCGGATAATGGTTCCCGGTTTACCTCATCGGCGTTTGAGGATTTCTACCGCCAGCACAACATCCCGAATCTTCGCTCTCCACCCTCAGTCTAACGGCCAAACGGAGCGCATTGTCGACACATTCAAGAGGGCCCTCTTGAAAGCTCTTGGGGAGGGGACCACGGGTGAGATCATCTAGGCATTCATGTTTTCTTAACGGACTACTCCGAACCCACCATCCCCCGGTGGTGTTTCTCCAGCTGAGGCCTTGATGGGCCGAAAACTATGCATAAAGTTTCATGAGCTGGTTCTTACCAATATGCCGTCCGCGCAGCCAACTTCATCTGTCTCTCGCAGTAAGCTTCTCATTGGAACGCCTTTCTTCGCTCGCAATTATCGAGCTGGTTTTCCAAACTGGATTGAGGCGACCGTAGCAGCGCACAGAGGCAGCATGTTGTTCGACGTCTGCGTGGGTGACCACACGTGTGCCCCCTAAACGGGCCACGTGGTAGATGCGTTGGACCAACACGGGGGCCAAATTAGGGCACGGCAGGCGTTATTCGGGTTGCGCTCCCATAACAAATGCCGAACATGGAGGTGTGGTGGCACGCCTAGGGGCGGCTAGGACATAGGGGACCCAGCCGCGCCAGCCACCTGCGTCCTCTCCCGCCTCCGGTCTTCTTGACTCTGTCTTGACACCGGGCTCAGGTCGGGGAGGAGGAGAGAGTGCGGTAGCTGCAGCGCAAGGCTACTATCACTTAAATCTAATTCACGCGCAAGTCACCGTCCCTGCTCCACCCTTCCATGGAGCATACGGTGGACATCGTCGGACTACGACGGTCGAACTATCGGGTGACCACACGTGGATTCGTCACCACAACCAGATTCGACGGTGGTATTGCAGTAAAGCAACCGAGCCCGAGTCATTGTCCCCACTCCCCCTCGGCATCCTGTTGGATACTTTCGCCATTCCGACCGATCACTCGGTCTCCGAACCCAACGCTGCACCTCCTACAGATATGCCACTATAAGTATCAGTTGTTGGCTCCGCGCCTTCAGAACGCAAACTGCTCCCAAGGCGCCGGACCAACCGGGTGCGCCGCACAACGCAGCCGATACAGATAAACCCGCGTCAGAAAGCGGTACTGACCTACTTGAAGGGGAGGTGTTGGGACTGTCTACATTCCCACGACGAGTCAGTCTTGCGGAAAAGCACGTGCGCGCGGCTCCCGCGCTGCAGGCCACGAACATGCACTCGACAGCGTCCCGTACTGACTGTAGCCACAACGTCCCCCTCATATCTGATTGGTCCATGGCCGCGAGAAGTCACTCTGCTCTCCTCTATCTTCCTCTCAAAGTGGCTTGGACAGAACATGTCCAATCTAAACGGGACACTATACAGACGCAACTTTTCATGTCAGATTTTGTTAAATACACTTAACGCTTAGCTGATCGTGTTCTCTTGCTCTACCGCGTTGGGGTTGGGACAACCGTCGATCAAGCATACGCTTCGTGCGATATCTAAGTACCAGGTCGGGTCATAACAATGTATGAGCTCGTTTGTCTCGGGAACTCATGGATCGATGAAGGTCCATGGCAGCTGCTGCGCCGTGTTGCATTTGCATGCATGAATGTTTAATCCCCTTTGGTGGTCGACACCTTCAAATGTTTTACTCGAAAAGAAATGCCCCTTGCGGTTTCATAAAAGTTTGCATCATATCTATCAGCTTATTAATGTTTGTTATGCAGTATACCATATAGTCCACTTTTATTGCAAAATTATATGAACACTCTATGGTATCTTCTTAGTGGCATAGAGGAATGTAGGATTTTCGTTAGGTGGAAAGTATACAGCTTGCATTTGTGAACCCTAAACGCAAATTAAACAGCCAATCATGGTCAAAATTAACACCGCAAAATATTTTTTCGCTGAGTATCACATTTGAATAAAACTTGAACTGGTAGCAAATAAGCACAATAAAACGAGTGTTTTGATCATATCTTCTATAAAATATGTTAACATTTATAAAGGCATTGGAGATCGGCAGAAAACTTTTTTACCAAGTGTGATTTTGAAGGGCGGCCACAATGGATTGCATTTAAACGCCGGTATCCTCACGTGAGCAAAATATCTTGGGATTATTCATATTAGTAGTCTTTCCTACTCGAAAACGAATTTCAGAATTTAATCCTCTGTTCATACTGTATTTTATTTCCACAATGGTCCTGTCAGGCTTTTTACACTTTTAGCTAGGCATTAACAGTTAAATAGCTCAAGGAACCAGGTCTTTTTTATCGGGGCCGAAAACTGAGACTAACCGTATCTTTCTTTCATTTTTAGCCAGCATTGCGAATCCACTTGAAGGTAATTGAACCTTTTGCCCTCGTAAAGAACCTTCTTCGATATTTATAGCAACCAAGGTGTAGTTTGTTTCATGCATGGCATACTCTACTGCACTAGATGCCTGTCAATGTGTGGGGTGGGTTAGTGACAATCGATGGCAGAAGAGTTCATGTCGGCTTGTGATTGGGCAAATTAAGGGGACAGATGACAATGCCCTTGTCTACAGGAACGGGAGTCAGTGCACAGTGGACAGCTAGTTCATCAAAGAACCTGTGTTCTGGAGCCCATCGAAGGCGGACAGACCGTATACCAACAGTACAGGGACGCTCACTGACCGCGTTACGGGACATACTTGTTCCGCTGTGACTAGGAACTCAGTCTAGAGGCCCGACAGCATCCGTCCAGCAGCCAGTAATCTAGGCAGAATACAATTATTGACAAAGACCAGGGAGACTGGAGACCGTATGCCCGCTCGCGAGAGTGTCTCAACGGCATGCCCATACAGTACAGTAGTGCAATTATTTCATAGTATTCAAATCTTCCGAGCTTACGCCTTTCGAATTGTTTTCTAATCTTCTAAGTTTTTATCCAAAGGACTCTGCCGCTGATGCGCTGAATCAAATCAGGCCGGCTCACTATATGCGTTTATCGGACTGATTCGAGTCCGGGCAAGCGTATAGCAACTGCTGTACGCGGAAGAATCGCAGTAATAGCCCCCCTCGCACCGTCTCCTCCACTGCACCGAATCCCATTACCAGCTGGTTAAATCATTCAGCTAATGGGGCCAAGAGGGCACGTGCAGTCTTAGGCCATCCGGGATATCTCTAAGAGCTTACGAGCAAGATCCTTTAGGCTGAGTCCTCTGCCGGCCAGGCCGGCCCGGTGAACCCTGATTCGCATAATTTTTGTGGTAAGGAAACACTACAGTCTCAGCACTTGGTGTGCATATACTACGCTGCATATCTTGAGCATGGTGACAAAACTCTCCTAACTGAACCCCATAGTGAACAAACTTTTATCCTATGTGACGCCTAGGTGGTCTGTTGGTAGTCTACGGGGCGTGATGACAGCGAGGACATCCCCCTCTTTTCTCAGTTGACTGCTTGCTCGTTTGTGATGCCGGCCAGTATTTTTGTCTTCAGTGATTTGCCGCGGTGCATGCCCACACCGACAGCGATCCCTGGCGTCTTTATTAACACCCCGTTAGGTCTCAAGGTCGTTCAACTTCCCAGCCCATGTTTCCAGACAAACTTGACCTCACTGCAGTCTGACCGACTGTCGCATCAAGCGCACGCGCTCAAGCGTCCAGGCTCTGATTGAACATGCTCCCTCTCGACTAGTGTGACATACACGATAGTTCGACCGTCGTAGTCCGACGATGTCCTCCGTATGCTCCATATACGGGTGGAGCAGGGACGGTGACTTGCGCGTGAATTAGTTTTAAGTGATAATAGCCTTGCGCTGCACCTACCGCACTCTCTTCTTCTCCAAAACCTGAGCCCGGCGTCAAGACAGAGTCAAGAAGACCGGAGGCAGGAGAGGACGCAGGTGGCTGGCGCGGCCGGGTCCCCTAAGTCCTACCCGCCCCTAGGCATGCCACCACACCTCCATGTTCGGCATTTGTTACTGGAGCGCAACCCGAATAACGCATGCCGTGCCCTGAGGTGACCCCCGTGTTGGTCCAACGCATCTACCACGTGGCCCGTTTAAGAGGCACGAGCGCAACACACACACACAAACACGATAGTTCGACCGTCGTAGTCCGACGATGTCCACCGTATGCTCCATGGAAGGGTGGAGCAGGGACGGTGACTTGCGCGTGAACTAGTTTTAAGTGATAGTAGCCTTGCGCTGCAGCTACCGCACTCTCTCCTCCCCCCTCCACCTGAGCCCGGTGTCAAGACAGAGTTAAGAAGACCGGAGGCGGGAGAGGACGCAGGTGGCTGGCGCGGCCGGGTCCCCTAAGTCCTAGCCGCCCCTAGGCGTACCACCACACCTCCATGTTCGGCATTTGTTATGGGAGCGCAACCCGAATAACGCATGCCGTGCCCTGATGTGGCCCCTGGGTTGGTCCAACGCATCTACCACGTGACCCGTTTAGGGGGCACACACGACAGTTCGACCGTCGTAGTCCGAAGATGTCCACCGTATGCTCCATGGAAGGGTGGAGCAGGGACGGTGACTTGCGCGTGAATTATTTTTAAGTGATAGTAGCCTTGCGCTGCAGCTACCGCACGCTCTCCTCCTCCCTCCACCTGAGCCCGGTGTCAAGACAGAGTTAAGAAGACCGGAGGCGGGGAGGACGCAGTGGCTGGCGCGACCGGGTCCCCTAAGTCCTAGTCGCCCTAGGTGTACCACCCCACCTCCATGTTCGGCATTTAGTATGGGAGCGCAACCCGAATAACGCATGCCGTGCTCTGATGTGGCCCCCGTGTTGGTCCAACGCATCTACCACGTGGCCCGTTTAGGGGACACACACACACCACACGACACGACAGTTCGACCGTCGTAGTCCGACGATGTCCACCGTATGCTCCATGGAAGTTTGGAGCAGGGACGGTGACTTGCGCATGAATTAGTTTTAAGTGATAGTAGCCTTGCGCTGCAGCTACCGCACTCTCTCCTCCTCCCCCACCTGAACCCGGAGTCATGACAGAGTCAAGAAGACCGGAGGCGGGAGAGGACATAGGCGGCTGGCGTGGTCGGAGCCGCCCCTGGCTGTACCACCCCACCTGATCGGATCCCACGGAGTGGGAGTGCTATAAAGGCCACATTAAGAAGGAGCCATTGCAGCCTGACTCTCAGTCCGCCAGTCAGCCGCTCCACACAAAACACACATTGGGCTGACCACGCGGTCCGAGTTATCCCGTCAGTTGGCAACCTTCCAAGCCACGACTTTAAGCGCACCGTGATATTTTCAAGCGCATCAGATTGTTTATAGTGAAGAACATGCGCTGAGCTGTCGACCTCACTCTCTCCCCCACCCACACAGTCAAACCACTGTCCGAGCCGGTCAGTTGTCTGATACGGAAGTGGGCGCAGCTGCTGGTGACCTCGTCTACGTGTACTACGTACACGAGCTGGCCCCCAAACACAAGCACCAGGATTTCACACAACAGGGGGTTGAACGGCTTACATATCACATGTGTGAGATAGTCAGAGGTCACGTTAAGAAGGAGCCATCGCAGCCTGACTCTCAGACCACCTGTCAGCCACTTCACACAAACACATTGGACTAACTGCGAGGTCTGAGTGTAAGTGTGACATACACTGCTTAGACGACTGACACTCGAACTTGCTCCCATTAGCCCATTAAAAGCAGTTGGGGCCACTGTCTATCTGTCTGTCCGTCCGCCTATTCTCTCGGGCATGACTTGACACCGTCATCGCACATCCAGACTTTACCTGGGATCGTCGCCGCTCGAGGCATCAGGTCTGGGTTCGCTTCCAATAAAACCCTCCTATTCTGGTTCCTTTGGCCTTCTGAAAATCGGCACTTGAAATGGTTGTTTCGGCGTTCCGGGTGAACTCAAAAAAATGCTTCAGACGTATGACAGTAAGTTCTCGATGAAGCATGCAGCAATCGATGCATTAATTCAACGCAGACGCGTCTAAAGTGGCACTAATAGCCGCTTGCTCGCAGGTGACAATGCAAGCGGAAGCGAAATGACAATATGTCCGCGTTCCCGTTCTGTCCTGATTGGCATTGGCATGGAAGCGACTACTGTCGACCACAACTGTTCACAGCGCATAGCATTTTAATCCGGAGTTGGGGTATCACGGACTGACGAGGACCGATGTTTCATTAATGGCGTTCCCGTTTCCTTTGTCTCTGTTAGTAGAGTCAACTGATCATCGATTGCCGGTCGAGACCCGAACTTGCGGGTGGGCCGCGGGGTCCAAGCTCCAAGGTCAAAGTGGAAGGCTTAATTTCTGCCTACAATCAGTTGCACGTCACAGCATCCTAACTTGTCAACTTATGCCCACTTTGGCAATAATCACAAGTTCACATTTTGGGTTTGAGGTAAAAACCGCAAAATGTCAGTAGCCGCCATACCGGTTCTCCTCTAGGAAATCGCAGTCCTCAGTATAAGAGTAAGAGATCAGACTCAGGGAACTGACATACTAATTTGTCAACTTATGCCCATACTGACTTGAAGGTAAAATAAACTAGCAACTTATTGATGCATTGACCGTCACTATCTTTTAGTTGAACAACTGCTCGACGGCGCAGCCAATTTGGGGACCCCAATGAATGTTTTTTGGTACACACAAGCTACGGATTCAACGGTTCTTGGAAGCGTTATTGGGCAGCAGCAGCCGACAAACGTAATCGCCCTGCTCAACACGGATGACATCAACGCATTAATTGAATATGTAAGTATTTATAGAAAAAAACAGTATTTGGTATGTATACAAGGCAACGAGCCCATTATTAGAGTGAGAGACCATACGCCTCAATGACCAAATATTCTGGGTTCGAATCCCAGTTGCCCCAAACCCGGAGTTGGGTGTGGCTGGCTGATGAGGTTAAACAAGCCAGAAATGGCCATTCCAGCCTCCTTTGTATTTGTCGGTAACTTATTTTGGCCTAAAATGGACTAGCTGCTAAGCGATTGCTCGTGGGAGTCGAGAGTGCGCCCCAAGGCAGAACGGGACAAGTGAGTCCTGCAAGCGATAGGTGAGCTTCCATTCACCAGTGTTAATATTCGCGATCGTAACCGGCAAGACAACGAGCAGTGAGTGTTCGACTTCTAAACAAGAGGTCTCGGGTTCGAACCTTGGGTATTGCACCACCTGAGGTTGGGTATGACTGGCTGATGATCGCTAATAGACCAGAACCGGGCATATTGGTCTCCCTTGTCTTTGTCAGTTCAGTTCAGTTTTATTTTGGGAAAGATATGTGAACGCCTTTGAGCTCCCTATTGGTTACAAAGTGGCTAAGAAAACATCAATACATACGGAAAATTGAAAAGACGTTTCCAAAATGACATGGAAAACAAGCAGCCCTCGGCTAGTCTACAAAATATAATTACAAAACTACTTAAATGTTGTAAGTAGTTAATTGTATGCAATTGAACTACAAGGTTTGATAAGCGTCGAGTTTGCGCTTAAAGGAATTAACGGTGGTAGAGAGAACAACATCCACGGGCACAGCGTTTGACGCTGCAACCACTCCGTTACTGAACAAGTACTTGCATCCATCGACCCTTGCTTAACCTGTGGGTAGTTTTAAAGGGTGACCTCGCAAGGTGGGCGTGTTAGTCAGAGTGAAAAAATCATTGGGAATAAAGCAAAATTCCAGGCCATTCATAATGTGAAAGGTTAGTATGAGATCTCCTAGTAGTTCCCCGTAGGAAAGGGGAAATAGGTTGAGGGTCAATAGTCTGTTTTCATAGGTTAGAGATCGCAGGCCTTTAGGCATTTTTGTCACCCGCCTCTGGACCTTCTCTAAGACGGTACTATCCTTGACAGTCCAAGGTCTCCAGGCCTGTATGGTATATTCTAGGTGCGGCCGCACGAAGCTTCCAAATATTTTGGAGAAATTGTCTTTCAAATCCCATAAAGGCGTGCCTGATGAATTGCACTACAGACATGGCTGACTAGGCCAACTTCGTGCAGTTCAGTGTTGGTTTGAGTGACGATGTAATCCACACACCCAAGTCCTTCTGACTGCCAACTGGTTGCAATGGTGTACCATTTAGAAAGTAAATTCTCGGGCTGGAGGCTCCACAGTGGCCAATTTGAAGAAAATTGCACTTCCTCACATTAAACGGCATAAGCCAGAGCTTTGAACAGTCCTCGAACCTGTTCAATTTCAGTTGCAGATGGTCTTCGTCTGCTGCATTGTCAACAACTTTCCATAGTTTTATGTCGTCAGCAAACAGGAGGACATCACATTTAAGGTCCCTGACACAGTATAATATGGGGCCTAAAATTGAGCCCTGTGGAACACCACTCACTACCGTTACTTCTGAGGACTGCTGGCGTCCGACTCGTACTCTTTGGGACCGTCCAATCAAAAAGTTCTGCATCCATACAAGGAGGCTTCCACAAAATTCTTTGCTGCGCAGTTTATGCAGGAGAAGTTTGTGAGGAACGTTGTACAAGGCCTTTTGGAATTCGATGTAGATGGCATACACCATTTTTCCTTCGTCGCGCACTTTGGTCCAGCGTTCAAGTGAGAAGAGTAGGTTCGTAAGACAAGACCTGCCACTGCGAAAGCCGTGTTGAGCATCGGAGAGGAGATGACTCTGCTCGAGGAACTGCATCAACGCTTTCTTGATTATTTTCTCCATGATTTTACAAAAGATGGAGGTAAGGCTCACCGGTCTGTAGTTATTCGCAGACGCTTGGCTTCCATTCTGGAATAGCTTAGTGATGGTTGCGATCTTCCAATCGGAGGGTATACACCCAGTAGCAAACGACGCCTGGAAGAGTAAGGCTAGCGGTTTAGCCATTTCAGAAGCTAACTCCTTCAAAAGCTTGGCCAGGATTGCATCGGGGCCTGGAGAGGTCGACTCTTTCAGGTTTAGCAACTCTTCCTGAATGATTTCTTCAGTGAAGGGGACTGTTTTGATAGTAATCATTACCTCGTCTTCACAAGTGGGTGGGAAAAATGCAGGTTCTGTTTTACGACGGACCGGAAGAACTGAGAAAGATGTTCAGCCTTATCCCTGTCCTCTGAGATTTTTGCGCCCTCGACAGTCCGCAATAGTGGGATTGGATCCTTTTTTCAGTTTCCTTGTAACTGTAAAGGACTTTGGGATTAATCATGGCATGGTTTAACAGATCCTCTTCGATGACTCGTCAATCTCTGACAGTGAGAATTTTGACTCGGTTTCTTTGCAACTTGTGGCTGTTGAGGAATTCCAGTGTCTTATCTATGCGAGATCTTTTCCATAGTTTCCTCTTCTCGTTAACTTCCTACTTTAAGGATGGAGTCAACCAGTGAGGTCCGTTTGTTAGCCTTCTTTGCATTATTTGGCAGTGTTTAGAAATGAGGTCGCGAAATACTTCTTTGAAATGGCCCAAGCCTCGTCGATATTGTCGGAGAATATGTATGTACAGTCGAAAGGACAAGAGTCTTTTTTCCTCTGTTCGAAATTCCAACGCCAAATATTTGGTTGGAGATCAACTGATTGAGCCGGCAAAGAGAATAATATGTATTCCCAAACGAGAACCACATTGCCTAAAGGAGGTAAGCAATTCACAACATCGATGTTGTCAGGTGGCCTAGTGCACACGAGGTCGAGGCAATTCATCTGCTGGCCCTCGCAAACCCTCGTCGGAAACAAGACGTGTTGTGTAAGAAGTAAATTGCCAGTTTGGCAGAGAAGCTGCTGATCAAATGCTGTTTCAGAGCAGTCGGCCGAGGCGGAGTTCCAGTTCATGTTAAGTGCATTGAAGTCCCCAACGATGAGCGTATTCAGCCGCGTAGCTCATCCAGCGATTGTGCATCAGCTTCATGGTCGTTTCCGGGGGTCGATACAACGTTAAGATATCAGGGCTTTGAGAACCGGTTGCTCTTACGGTCAACCATACTGCTTCCGTACAAGTCAACTTTGAGGTTTTTCTGAAACATGCAAGCCATTCTTTAGGAATGTGTTCTATGCCTCCACCCCTTCGATTTGCTCTGTCTCTGCGAAACAGTTGGAATCCTCCTTTGATTCCCCGTGTTCTCAATTCCAGGACTAGTTCGCAATGCTTTATTCGTTCGACAGGGGAGTAATCCGACTGAAAAACACACCCTTGTGCGAATGCTTCAGTGGAAAACGCCTGGAGAGGATTAATTTCGCTTTATGATTGCCGCTGAGGATGACTTTGAGGGGTCGTGTTCGTGTCTGTGGGGTGACATTTAAATGAATTCCAAGACGAAAGGCCTTTAGGATGATTATTTTCTACGATGGCTGCAGCATTTCGTTGATGAGTTGCTGGAATTGCTATAAGTCGGCGGCAATTCGTTCCTTGGGTGTGTTAGCGGGGGACTCTAAGAGACCCTGGATTATGACGCAGTCATCCTTACCGGGCACTCCACTATTTCCAGCAACCTGATAATCATCCGCTGATACTCTAGCTCGGTCGAAGTGGACTGGCAAAGGGGAGATGGCTGCGCTATTGGTGCATTTTTCTCCGTGCAACCCGTCCGCTGTTGTAGGTAAGGCATCATGGATGATTGTATATTATGCTCGATCTAAAGGATCTTTACGCATAGGGCTCTGTGGAGGAATCGACCTTGTCAAGGTTGAAGCTTGCTTAACTGGGGCTTCAACTTTGCTGATACGGGAATGCGTAAGGGTAGCTAATTCTGCCCCGGGGAACACTGCTATATGGCACTGCGCTGGTTGACTTCAACGATAAGTCAGCCTCCGAAAATGCGCATTCTGCTTGAGGGCTGTCTGCATCGATCGTTATCTGTTGCATTCCTTTTACTTCTTCTGTCGGGTTTACGTTTATCAATTTCATTTTGCTTACGGGCGATTCATGCATATGACCCCTCAGACGCTGGTGGCCTCAACAACAAGCGTCCACCGAAAAGACTCTACTGTGGAAATCGTGCTTAACTATGCAAGTAACCACCCTGCGGCCAACAAAAGACGCTGTGTTCACCCTCTTTTCCATTGGACCTTCCGCTATTACAGCAGCGATGACCTATTTAAGAAAAAACTATCGTATTTATATCAATTCTTCCAGTAGAATGGATACCCAACGAGCTTTGTAAAAAATTGTCTTCGACACCAGAGGCAAACGCAGAAACTTGTTTATAATGGAGATATAGTGCCACATAAATTTGATTCCTTACCTTGCATGCAAGGGGTTTTCGAAACAATCTCTCGCCAATTAAATCACTTTGGCATCTCTGTCACCCACAAGCCTGGATCCACCATACGTGCAACCCTATGCCGAGTAAAGGACCCCCTTTCCAAATAACAATTAAGCAATGTCATTTACAGAATACCTAATGCCAACTGCCCTTCTGTTTACGTTGGCCATACAGGCCGACGTCTTGGGACTCGCATCAACGAACATAAGCTAGCCATTCGCCGACGTGGCCCATTATCACTCGTGTTTTCGCACTCCATTGAGTGTGACCACCGCTTCATTTGAGACGGTACTGAAGTGCTGGCCATGGACAACACCAAACGGGCTTGAGAATTCCTCGAAGCTTGGCCCTCTAGCACGACCAGCATTGACCGCCACGTCTATCTAGACGGTCATTATGAAGGGTTACTTGCACGACTAACTAACGAGCGCCCACGCCCTAGCAACGACTGCTAATCCTTGCGGCATTTCGAATCTAACTTTTCTCCATCCCCGCCTCACACACGGTGAACCGCAATTAAACGTTCCAACACCTCCGACCGACGCAGTGACCCCTACATCGAAACCGGATCAACGACCGATAATCTAGCCGACTACCTACCCCTCCAAAACAAGCAAACGTAATTGTACTTTCCTCAACTCCTCCGTCCCAAAACATGGCCCGATAAATGGTCCACCCACCACCCACTCACACCAGCTGTTTGTTTGTCACTATCTGTCCTGTCGCGCCAACTGATTTAGTTCGACCACCTCACTTTCTCCTCTGCTAATTTCAACTGATGACGGGTTGGTGTCACCAACTTGAAAATTTACGAGTACAACTCGATTTCATGAAGAGCGTTTTCTTTTCATTATACTAACTCGGTATGCAAACCACCTCAGTTATTCATTATATATATACATATATAAGCCAAACAAGTGCGTAACACTCACTTATGTGGTAAGGATCTCACTCGATCCCATTTGTCCGCCCGCCAGTTACCTACCGGCGATAAACGAACGTTGTGTCATAGGACACATACCATATATATAGCACAAATATGTTGCTAAGAGTGCAACAGGCAAGACGCAGACAGCTGTTTCACGGTCATTACGTTCGTTTATCGCCGGTAGGTAACTGGCGGGCGGACAAATGGGATCGAGTGAGATCCTTACCACATTAGTGAGTGTTACGCACTTGTTTGGCTTGTTTATGTACCTCACTGCACAAGGCATATGATGTACTGATGATCGGTAATGACCGTGAAACAGCTGTCTGCGTCTTGCCTGTTGCACTCTTAGCAACATATTTGTGCTATATATATGGTATGTGTCCTATGACACAACGTTCGTTTATCGCCGGTAGGTAACTGGCGGGCGGACAAATGGGATCGAGTGAGATCCTTACCACATAAGTGAGTGTTACGCACTTGTTTGGCTTGTTTATGTACCCTACTGCACAAGGCATATGATGTACTGATGATCGGTAATGACCGTGAAACAGCTGTCTGCGTCTTGCCTGTTGCACTCTTAGCAACATATTTGTGCTATATATATGGTATGTGTCCTATGACACAACGTTCGTTTATCGCCGGTAGGTAACTGGCGGGCGGACAAATGGGATCGAGTGAGATCCTTACCACATAAGTGAGTGTTACGCACTTGTTTGGCTTTTTTATGTACCTCACTGCACAAGGCATATGATGAACTGATGATCGGTAATGACCGTGAAACAGCTGTCTGCGTCTTGCCTGTTGCACTCTTAGCAACATATTTGTGCTATATATATGGTATGTGTCCTATGACACAACGTTCGTTTATCGCCGGTAGGTAACTGGCGGGCGGACAAATGGGATCGAGTGAGATCCTTACCACATTAGTGAGTGTTACGCACTTGTTTGGCTTTGTTTATGTACCTCACCGCACAAGGCATATGATGTACTGATGATCGGTAATGACCGTGAAACAGCTGTCTGCGTCTTGCCTGTTGCACTCTTAGCAACATATTTGTGCTATATATATGGTATGTGTCCTATGACACAACGTTCGTTTATCGCCGGTAGGTAACTGGCGGGCGGACAAATGGGATCGAGTGAGATCCTTACCACATTAGTGAGTGTTACGCACTTGTTTGGCTTGTTTATGTACCTCACTGCACAAGGCATATGATGTACTGATGATCGGTAATGACCGTGAAACAGCTGTCTGCGTCTTGCCTGTTGCACTCTTAGCAACATATTTGTGCTATATATATATATATATATATATATATATATATATATATAATGCATACATTTTAAGGGATTAGTATATACTGAAATGTGCGCTTGTGAATAGGAGGAGACACAATAGTTTAACACACCAATGTTTAGATAACACAGGTGGTATTATTTCACTGATGATGACGAGATTATATTAAATCATGAAAATTTTTATTACCAATATAGAAGGTAGATTATGTGAAATTCCCTGAACTTTGAATTTTGGTGTATTTTCAGGCTTATCAGTATGACCTGTTTGACTGGAGTATGCGTTGGGTTCTCATGTCCCCCGTAAGTGCAATGATGTCATTGCGTTTTTATTGCCTGTGTTTATTAGGAATCTTTTAAACGCTCAAATATCTATTTAGAATGTTTTTTTGAAAATGTATGCAAGGTTTAACGTATTAGCTGGGAACTGGGCTAAATTGCCGGAAAAAAGACTTTTATTTACCTGCTCATTCGTATTCGAACTCTCATCAAGCATGAGGAGGCTGGAGACGTCTAGAGGCTGTGGTTTTCACAATATGGAGTTCCTGCGTCACCTCAAGCGAATTGATTGACAAGCCGCCATGCAGATGACGGTTTGACCATCGCAAACGATACTGCCAACAGTATGCCCCATATCGTTGTGGGCGCATTACCCTGATTTGCACGTTGTTAATTTTCTATTAACCCCGGACTTGCGAAGCATCTGTCGCACTCTCTCCTCGCTCGCTCGTCTGGAGCCCGCAGCAAGAAAGAGCCAAGACGACCAGAGTAAGCTCGAGCATGGTGGATGACCAACCTTAGCGGCCAGACTAGGCGTGCCATACATGGTCTAGTCCCTGCACAACATACCAGGTTTTCACGAGAAGGGGGTGATTCAGATACTCTTACATTGAAATGCTATTAAAATATAACAGCCTGGCGCTCAGTCCTGAGAAGAATTGAGTTATTCGGTCGGTTCGCAACTTTTCGCAGCTACAACTGTTAAAATGACGTGATAGATTCCAACGCATAAGATTTACTAGAATGAAGAATTTTATGAAGTGCCGTGGAAGGGAGGAGCAAATCCACCGGATTTTACACCAGTCTGTACCTTCTCTCTTGTAATAGTGGAACCGACAAAGACAAGGGTGGCCGGAATGGTCATTTATGGCTTATTAGCCGTCATCAGCCAGTCATACCCAATCCCAAGTGTGGCACACCTGGGATTCGAACCCGCGACCTTTGGTATTTGAGTCGAACGCTCTACCATTGAGCCACGGGCTCGTTGTTTTGTCTTTTGTGATCGGGAATATGATGATAGTGTGGGGCTCACCGATCTGCTTAAGGAACATGCATGTTCCGTTGTGCCCTGGAGCTCAGACTTGAGCCCTCGCAGGCGGCCGCATAGCGACGTGTAGCATATGATGGAATGGTACCGACAAAGACAAGGGAGACCGGAATGGCCATTTCTGGCTTATTTGCCGTCATCAGCCAGGCATACCCAATCCAAAGTGTGGAACACACCATTCCATCATATGCTACACGTCGCTATGCAACCGCCAGCGAGGGCTCTAGTCTGAGCTCCAGGGCACAACGGAACATGCATGTTCCTTAAGCAGATCGGTGAGCCCCACACTATCATCATATTCCCGATCACAACCGAAAAAAACAACGAGCCCGTGGCTCAATGGTAGAGCGTTCGACTCAAAAACCAAAGGTCGCGGGTTCGAATCCCAGGTGTGCCACACTTGGGATTGGGTATGCCTGGCTGATGACGGCTTATAAGCCAGAAATGGCCATTCCGGTCTCCCTTGTCTTTTTCGGTACCATTCCATCATATGCTACACGTCGCTATGCGACCGCCTGCGAGGGCTCTAGTCTGAGCTCCAGGGCACAACGGAACATGCATGTTCCTTAAGCAGATCAGTTAGCCCCACACTATCATCATATTCCTGATCACAACCGACAAAACAACGAGCCCGTGGCTCAATGGTAGAGCGTTCGACTCAAAAACCAAAGGTCGCGGGTTCGAATCCCAGGTGTGGCACACTTGGGATTGGGTATGCCTGGCTGATGACGGCTAATAAGCCAGAAATGGCCATTCCGGTCTCCCTTGTCTTTGTCGGTACCATTCCATCATATGCTACACGTCGCTATGCGAACGCCTGCGAGGGCTCTAGTCGGAGCTCCAGGGCACAACGGAACCTACATGTTCCTTAAGCAGATCGGTGAGCAACATACTATCATATATATATATATATATATATATATATATATATATATATATCTTATTTGCTAGTTTAATTTGCATTAAGGATTCCACTAAACGTTTAAGTACACTCTTTACACACAGTAACTAACAATCCTTTGTAAAATATAGGCAAAGCATTCCCGCAAGGGAGATTAAATTTTCAAGTATGAACATCTTTTTGAACAAATGCATAAATAGAATTTGGTTGGTGAGGGAAACCAGAGCAACTGAAAACCACGTGGTCCTTTCGTATGTCAGTGTAGTGAGCTTGTCAATGTTCGATTTTCTGACAGCAAGAAGTTTCCCATAATAAAAGTCGGGGAGACAGGATTATAAGGACACCGAAAGCCAAGCGTTGCCAGTGCGAAGTGCGAGAGTGCACTTGAGCCATGTGCAGCTGAGCCCAATCAGGAATGACCAAAATATCGATCGGCAGTTCCCGTGCCTGTTAATCGGGGGACTGATTCACACGCGGCGGAAGCAGTCTACTACCGAGGGCTTTCGATCACTTTCGCCACGTCTAGTCTGCTTAAGGCTAGGTAGTTGTGTCTGACCAGGATTCAAGGGAGAAATCAAACTTACTAATATTGCATGCAGACATTGTCAGTCGAGCAATAAATAAATTCCTCGCTATACATACTTATGTAGGAAAGCTGCCATCCTAATTGGAAGTGCTTTCTTTTCAGTACGGTGCTTTGCCTAACTTGCCAAGCAATGTCACTGTTATAAATCCCAACGTAACAGTGATAGGTCTCGGTAACGGGAACCTTGGCGTAGATGTCAGCAGTCTGTCAGGTATCGACCAACTGGCCATCGATGCAGCCGATATCGCCTTCGCTTATCTCAATAACAAATGTTTTAGCTGTGTGGTACGTCCTTTAAAGTTTTCGTAAATCCAATTTCTTTAAGAAGCCTCATAGTATGAGCTTTTTTAATCACCCAAAGGCGATCTTCGGTTTCGAAGACTGGCAGGTACCCTAACAGAAGCCATACACTTCATAAGAATATTTGGCAAGAATGTAATATGTAAGTCTACTGAGCAAATAGAGTGCAGATAGTCCTGTAAGACGGGAAGAGTGATAGTATAAGTTTTGTCCGTAGGGTATTTGAGAGAGACAATTAACGGCGTCTGCAGAAAGCATTGCCAATGCTTGTATTTCTAGCATGAATTTGTTTTACTTCTCCGATGAGGCGCTGGAACAGACGCGCAATATGAAATATGCAAATTTAGGGCATGTAAACGGGCGGAAAACGGAAATCCAAGGTTATTAGTTAACGAAGATCCAAGTGGGTAGCCTGAACTGCGGCAGGAAAAATTAACCCTAACGCTAACCTTACCCGTAACACCCACCCTAATTCTTTACCTGACTCAATTCCTTAGCTCAGCTCTAACCTTACCCCTAGCATATCCCTCAGGCAATTTCTGAACCTTAAGTCAGAAACATAACCTTTATATAGCATGCCTCCCTCCAACAAATAAACAAGCATGGTTTGGTAATAAAAACTAAGGATTTTTTATTGTGGATTAGAATTCTCTATCAACATATCCGACTGCTCGTCCATAGAGATTGGCGTAGTTATAGCGCTGCCGAGGTGAGGTTATCGTCATTAAGAGGTTTCCCAAATCGTAAGTTAGGGAGGCAGGCTAATAGGACAGCCCTTACCGTACCAAACGGCTCAGAAGACGGCGGCAGAAATTTCTCTCGAGCCCAGCGCCAGTCATTGAAGACAGAAGTATCGATCGGTGCTACGGTATAGGCAGGCTAAAAGTTGAGTCACGCGCTGCACAAACAGACCTACGCAAATTTCTTTTTCTGCTTTTACTCTTTATACAAGTTCATGATAACGTGACGTCAATCACTCGAAATGACGCCTTAGGTGTGCAGTCCAAAACTTGACCCGCATATTTGAGCTAGTGCCTGCTCCACCTCCTCTCTTCTTATTGAGGCTTTTCGTCCTTTCTTCGTTTCCATCTTTTTTTGCAGTTAAAAAATTACCAGACAATAGGGGCATTTTTGTGGTCAAATTACATTATAAATAGTAACTGAGCAAGAAAAGCTAGCTCTTTGTGCTATGGTAAGGAAGCAGTAAAAGTATTTTGTAAAAATGCTCACGTTTTTAAAGAAAGCCCAACTTTTATTTGGTAAAGACAAAATGTTGTACGTAGGTTCACACAGCAATCTCTACGACTTGGGGTGACGTCCAGCTAGGTTACTGCAATAGCTGTAAGGTTTACCCGCCTGGAATTTTGCTTTATGAATATGCCTTCTCGAAAATAAAAAGGCCAATAGGATATAAAGTCAAATTAACAATTTCGACAAAGAAAGGAAAAACTGGATCAGCCATTCATAACCAACCACAGATGGTTTTCCACTCGAAGCTTGACCCCGCGACCTGCTGATCAGAAGTCGAACGCTCTGTCAATTGAGCCACGGGCTGCTTTTGTTTCCGGTATAGATCAGGAATATTGACGTTAGTTGAGGAACGCTCACCGCTCATTATGGGAACTCAGTTATCCTGCTCTACTTCAGGGTTTACTCTTGAGCCGCACCAGCAGCCGCACAACGGCCAGTAGTAGTAAAGTCAGATGGACAATGCCGACAAACACAGTCTTCCTCGTCTTTATCGGCATTGTCAATCTGGATTTACAACTAGTAGCGGCTGTGTGGCAGACTGCATCCACACATAAAGGCGCGCCAAACTCTTTTCTCTCCACCACGGTGTGCTTACTGAAAATAATCTCTAACAACCTTTAACCAAATTGAATATTTCCTGGGAATAACCGACTCTGAAAATTTTAGTGGTTCGGTTCCGTCTGGTGGGCGCACGCTGCCTTGTTGAGCGAATATTCGCAATTTGCATATAGTTTACTGCGACTGAGAAATACTACAGCCTGCACTAAATTGTGCACAAAGAGAAGTCCTTAATGAACAGAAGGTAGACTCGCCCTGTGAGTCAGCACTAAGCAACAACTGATTTTTCGCACTGCCATCAGGCTCGCCCGCTGTAGCCTTTAGGCACAACTTCGGTGACCTGGACCCCTTCGATGGGATACCTTTCTGCCTGTCCTACACTCTTCTTCTTCTGCACCGTCTGCTATGACTAGGAAACAGTTCCTTCACCATTCCGTCTCTCTCTCTCTCTCTTGCTTTCCTTTTTTATAGACACAACCAACTCCAAACCTTACCGGGAGCTTCGATCTTGTTGATCCTCAAACGCCGCGACGGAGCACGGCCTATTCCATCTACCGCAACCTCGGAGCAGCGCAGGCATACGTAAGCGCAGAACTGATTTCTGCCGCCACAGCTAATCTGAACGAACCACACGACAGTTCGACTGCCATTTTCGACGAGGTCCGCCATGTGATCCACAGCTTGGAGGCGCAGGGACGACAACTTGCGCGTCATTTAGTTAACAGTGGTAGTAGACTTGCGCTGCATACACCGCACTGTCATGTCTAGGCCCGGTATCACGAGAAAGTGAATGACAGAGGTGAGAGAGGAGGCAGGTGTCTGGCACGGCGTGAGCATGTACCTAGGTGTGTCGGGCCGCCGAAATTAGCGTCAAGCGTTCTATCGCTCCTCACCATACGATTTTAGAGGGAGCAAATATCGAGTCATGCGTCGAATCGGTAGTTTAACACAGGTTAAGTTCTTTACTACTCATCGTCTGCCACACTGCTAGACGACTTTCGAAATCGTGAGAAGAGCGTCCCCAGTGGAGGTTGCTGTAATGCATATCTCTTTGTGCCGTGGGATTCAATCTAGATCACCCACAGGTAGTCGCATTGTGACCAGCGGTGATGCAGGAAACAGTATCGACAAAGGCAGAAGAGACTGGGATGGCCACAGTTCTGGATTACTAACCGTCCCTTCGCCAGCCTTGCCCGACCCCGGGTATGAATGACCTCACATTTGCAGTCAAATTTTTAGTTAATCTTTGAACGTTCGATAGTCTAACAATAAAAAATGAGCAATGAGCCCGTTTTCCTGTCGGTTGTAATCAGGAATATTCCCTACCATGAGGAGGGCATTTACCGATAAGGCCCGTGAGCATCCTTGTACACGATTATCCAAATGTGAAAATGGATATGGCGAACTGACAACGGCTAATAAGCCTGAAATGTCCAACAAAATCTCACTTTTCTTTGCCATTACTTCATTGCATCATATGCTATTAGTCGCTATGCGACTTCATGCGGGTGGCACTAGCCGGAACCCCAAGGCGCAACGGGACGAGCATGTCCGGTAACCTGATCGGGGAACTTAATCCCAACGTAGGCCCGATCGCAACCGACAAGACAACGGACCCGTGGCTGGAATGAACGCTCATTTACCAAGGGTGTCGGCTTTGAATTACAGGCCCTGTAAACCTAGACGACAGTTACTAAGTTATAAATGATCACCTCAGTCTCCTCTGACTTTGCCGGCACCACCTAGCGAATATTTTACGAAATGCGCAACTTCCTCTGATTATCTTCGCGTTCCTGGGGAACAGGGCTTGCGGTGGTTGTAGAATCAACTAGTTCACTAACGGCAACAGGCGGTATGAAAGGCGGAAGTTTAGATTTATTTTGAACACCAGCTGCATCAACTTCTCTCTTTACTGCAGTAATTTTTCCAGTAGTAAGAGAGAGAGAGAGAGAGAGAGAGAGAGGTATATGCTTTATTTTGAAAGAATCGTTTCAGAATTTTAAGCAAGAAGACTTCTTCTCACCGTGGATGAAAATAAGTGCGCAAAAGAGATAAAACCGGAAGATAACAAACGATATACTGATCGAAAGGTGCAACTGGGGGCATCATAAACGGTCGTCCGCGAACGAGTCACAAATTTTGCACCAGCTTTTTCCGTCAAACTAATGCTGGCGTCGTTTGCAAATGACCCAATTATTGTTGTTAAAACAAACCACGAGTGGTAAATAGTAG
Organism: Schistocephalus solidus; assembly: GCA_017591395.1. NCBI lineage: Eukaryota > Metazoa > Platyhelminthes > Cestoda > Diphyllobothriidea > Diphyllobothriidae > Schistocephalus > Schistocephalus solidus. The sequence goes on along the minus strand of WEDG01003391.1, from coordinate 120,742 downwards.
TATTTAATGAGCAAAGTGGGCCAACTCTTGTACGTATAGGACAAGCTACATGCAAATTGAGGAGAAAAAATGGCGGCGAAATTTCGTCATCGTGGACGTGGTCATGGTCGTCGTATTCTTCATCATTGTCCTTTTTTTCAATTTGTATCTGTATTATTCGGCTTTTTTTCAGAAAATACTTTAGAAGAATTACCGAAAGTAGAGATTTTGCGGTGAATGGGGTTGCCTATCGCAGAGTTCGCGCATCGCATAACTACTGTCGCACATTGAATGTCTGATGGCACGCCTATAGGTTGGACTTCATGCGGCGTCAACCACTGCCCGAGTACCGGAAGGCTGACAGGCTCGGGCAACGGATTGGTATGGGAAGCGGGAGGGAGGTCGCGACACCAGGGAAGCCAACCCCAGTGCATTACTCGCTATAATAAATCTCGTGGGCCTGAATTTTTCCCGAGTCGTGGCCTGTAAGGCAGCCAACTGAGGGGCCAACTCAGTTGTCTCAGGACTGAGAGCTCGGCTCAATGGTTCCTTGAGAATGGGACCCTTATGACACTCCCAGGTTGCGTGGAGTTTATCCGCATTTGTAAAATCCTGGTAGATGTAGTGAGGACTAGGTCACTTGTGGCATGCGTAAACAAACTGTTTAGCCTTGTCAGTCACTGCGTCTCAGCCCACCTCCAGTTGACCTGACAATGTTTGCCACCAAAGCTATTCGGGTGAGGGAAAAACGTGTGCGGCAGACAGTTCAGTATATTTCAATCGATTTAAGGCTAACAGGCTTTGCCTCGCAAGTCCCCCTTAAAAGCGGCACACAATAGACAATGGAATATAAATATGTTACTATAAAGAAATGAGTAACATATACATGTTTGAACTTATTTGTAAAAGTGGGATTAGAGCACTGGTACCCTGAAGGATCGAGGATAAGGATGATGATATTGACAATTCTAAACGAAATAATATTAATTTAACTATTTTCTTTAAGTTTTAAATTCGTATCTGGTTGTTCATTATTATTCGTTCAAGGGTTTTGTACACGAGTGGGGGCCGATTTGCAACTGATTATCCATCATTCGAAAATTTTGATACTTTTCATGAGATTGGTCACACACTGTTTTAGCGTTATATATGGATATGAACAAAGCCTTCTTTTGGGGTCACAGTGCTTGCGTGTCTGGTTGAGCGGTATCTTTAAAGGAAATAGACGTACAGTTTATGTTTGGAGGCCTCTATCATGTCCGCTATTAGAAAGTCCCCCTGAAGTCCATTCCAGGCACCGATGACGTCAAGTTGGCTGCACAACTGTATACACACATGATCGTCTGGTTTAAATTCTAGAAATGAGGACCAACATGTAGCATATTCCTCCAGTGACCTTACAATACTGACAGGAATTGAACGTAAGTCAAAAGCCTGAATTGCAGCATGCAGGATTTTTCCCGTCCCGTTTCCGTTTAAATTATTATCATTGATGAACGCTCACCGAGCGTTACCGGAACTCACTCGTCCAATTCTGCATTGGGGTTCATTCCAAAGCCCACCCACATAGCGTCTAGTAGTAGAGGCTGATTAACAATGCTGACAAAGACAAGGGAGACTAGAAAAGCCATTTTTGGTTTATTAGCCGTGATTGGTCAGTGATACCCAACCCCAGGTGCTGCGGCACCCGAGGCTCGAACTCGCGACCTGCTGATCAGAAGTCCAACGCCCTCTAACCATTCAGCCACGGGCTCTTTGTCTTGCCAGTTTGCATCGGGAATACGAAGATTCGTTGATGAACGCTCCCGATCTAAACCGGCAAGACAACGTGCCCGTGGCTCAATGGTTAGAGTGTTGGACTACTGATCAACAGGTTGCGATTCCGAGCCTCATTTGGGGACCCACCCGGGGTTGGGAATGTCTTGCCGATGACGGCTAATAAGCCAAAAATGGTTATTCCAGTCTCCCTTATCTTTCTTGGCCTTGTGAATCTACTAAGTAGCCTTTCTAAATGTGCCACAAAACCTGTAAGAGTGTTTCGGTTCTCGTTCGCCTGACAGCGCTATGAAAATCCCATTGAGGAGATTCATTGCAGCCTGACCCTCAGTCCTTCACTCAGCCCAAAATAAGCCCAAGAGGAGCGACTTATCCCGCCAGTTCTAAGCCACAACTCCTAGTACGTCGTGCTTGCTTCAGTTGCGTCAGATTTATCATAAGGAAAAATGCGCTAAAGTGCCGCATAGTTTTACGATAAAAAAGAGCAGTCAGGACAGCCCTGCAAACATCATACTCCATGTGAGATCGCACATTCCTAAGCTCAGCTGACAAAGTCTGAGTTCAATATCCCATTTGGTAATCGCGCTTGACCTTACCGTGCAAATGCCTGGGGCATGCATTCTGAGGTTGTCTATGCCTGGTTGATGACGCCAAACAAACCGGCTGTGGTCGATTCACAATGTACATCAACATAATGTTTAATTTCCGAGGAAAGTTGTACGCGAACTTGGAGGAAATCCTTCGAAACAGATCTTTTCATGCTCGGTTCGGGCCTTGCAGCTGCGTCTGACAGCGGCAAAAGATTGGCGAACCACGCGTGCCTGGAATTTTAGCACTGCCGTCGGTATAGTAAATAATTCCGTAGTTAATTGCATCAATATCTGTTATACTTTGAAATTCACGGGAGGTAGGTTTTCTTATATTGCCTATGCAGGTAGTGGATACAAGCAGACGCACGCCGTTTACTAATACCTTACGTTCGTACCTCACAAGTACAAGGGGCCCAGTTCATCCGGGGCTCCCTCTACGGGCGACAAAGCGGTATAATAAAACAGTTGTTTTTGGAATTTCGGCTGCATGTACGAGGTGGGGCGGCTAAAGCAGTTTTTCTGTCGGGAAGGGGAGGGGGGTTCAAACCAAGTTCGAGAGATTCAGATAGTCCTTTTCTTCCACTTCAGATTGGTTCGATTGTTGTGGAAACTGCGCAAACTCCCAACATCACCGTCTCCCCCCGTATACGCTTATAACGGAACAACGCAAGAAGTTTTGACAATGTTAAGGACGAGGCCCCTACGGATAGTTGCAGCTCTTGTAAGTCCTAGCACATTACCTCATTCACTAATTTGGCCCAAAACGTGTCCGCATTGCAACTAAAATGGTGCAGTCCATTTGAGTCGCACATTTCTCATTTTTTGGAAAAAAATAATGAATACCTGAATATGTTACCGACCACATCCGCTTCCTTCCATACCCGAGATCACCCACATGCTTCTACAAAAATGACATTTTCGAAAAGTAGAATTAATGAGACTTTATGATATGCATACCAGAACAGAATGGAAGAGCGACATAAACCGGAAGGAAAATGCGAGCAAAATAGCAAACCAAGTCAAGTGGTCTGTGAAATGCGCGCGTAAAATCAGCTGGCCAATCAGCCTTTAGAGTAGCGTCCAGAAAACGCGATGACCGGTCGAACATCGCGATTTTGCGATTTTCGCAGCCAATCCGCACCCAACTCGCCGAAGTCCAGAGCGTTCTAAAACCGTTAGGAGTTCAATAAATACGGTTAGATTCAGCGCGTTTCTGTCGTGTTACTCAGAATGACCGCATAAAGAGGATTCTCACTGAACTCGCCTTCCTTCACCGCTTGGAACAAAAAGCATAGCAGTGGATTACAGTTTAGGATTCGGTAGGGAATAGGAACAGCCCTTGTAATCGAGGTGGCCTTGCGCAGCATTCCAGAAAGTGCAAATATTCCCCTGTCCAGACCCCAATACCCACACTAACCGCAATCCAAACCTTCATTTTCACCCTAACCCGTCACTTAATTTCAGCTCTAAAGAAATCCTCACCCTAACCTTTACCCTAAAAATATCGTAAGTGTAACCCTGACCTTAACACTGTCTCTGGCTTTAACCATAACGTCAACACTAGTATTAAGCTTCTGGGTTATTCCCGTGCCTCCCCAAAACTTTCTAATCTTGAGTTCACGGCAGCTGAAGATGTATTTTTTTAAAATTTCAGTAATTTTTTTGAAAAATGTAATTCAAAGATCCTGGACGGTGCAGAAACCTTTGTTATGCACAGTAACGTAAACTGAAAAAACAAAATGTTCGCCTCATGGTTGCGTAGTTTAGGAAAAAATTTCCAAAAAAATATTCTTTTAAGAAAACCATTGCAGGGAGTTTGCAAACGACAGTCCGCCTCAAACGGTCAATCACTGCCCTCCAATATTCCGTATGTAATGGCCGCTCTCTAGTGTCGGGGTAGTTTTAAAACAACTATCGTTTGTGTTAAACGATTTTTGACGCTTTTGATCGGAAGATCAAACTGAAAATAGCACAACAAAGGCTTGTACAACACTCTCACAAACCCAATAGATAGGTAGGCGTGTAATACAGGGAAGGTGAAGGAGGGCGAAAGCCACTAAGGGTAGGACAGTTTAAAGGACGAAAAAGGGCAGAACAGCCTTGCTGATGAAAAGATGTTTACATGCCCACCCCATTTTTCCTGTGAGCTGGTTGTTTAGCACTGAATTAGAACATATTACACACTAACCTAACCCTGCTCCTATCGCAAAAGCATCCCTTGCGGGAAAGCCGTTGCCGTGGTTTGTGGTGTGCATTGTCTGAAAGCTGCTGCTACTTATATTCGTACATGTGCAGCAAGGTAAACACGAGGTCATTCATTTGGCAGCGTAACTTCTGAATGCTCAGTAAATCGGTAGTACTACTGATACCACAGCAGTAAATTACTAAGCGCATTTAATAATGTAAAAGACAGCGAATCAACGAGAATTTTTTTAACATAATACGTTCAGCTTCTGAATCAGGAGTTATCTACTATGGTTTAATTCACACAACTATCGATTATGCCAATTATGGACAAAGCCAGATTTTTGACGCGTGCGTTTTCATTACATAGCCCAAGTCGTTCTTGACCTATACTTATTAGTATATTTCTCTGAAATGAAAAGAGCAGCTGTTCTTCCCACTTTCAAGTCCTTGGGCGCGATTACGTATGCGCCCTCGCCGGAGCGTGCGAGAAAAGTAGATTCATATAAAAAACTGTATGAGTCTCATGGTAATGGGTTTGGTAAAAGTTATTTTTACCTTTTGTAGGCGACACCCTTCGTCATGATGAACAATAATAAACTGCATGTGAACAACCTATCCTCGAAAGTCGATTTCTCAAGTCTCACAGGTCTCTCGGTGGACATAATGAAGAAGATTCTGGAAAGGTCCAACGCATCGTATACATTGATGCTTTACGCTGGAGCCGCTACCGACCTTCTGAATTTCCTTAAAACTGGGGTAATGCAAAATAACACTTAATTTGTATAAAAAGTGCCTTTACGTAGTGCCTGAGAGGATGAAAATTTCCCTGTCCTTACCGTGGGACCTGGCCTTGTACACAAATCCTCACACATGTAATTATAAGCATGGTGAGGACGCGTTCGATAAGCCACTTTAAGCTAGGCAGTTGGAACGTCAAACTTGAATTATCGATCGCGGAGTAGTCATTGCGAACGGTAACACCTGACTAGTTAATCGATTGTCCAGCCAATGCCGGTGTTCGTAGCTGGGCGGATGATGGCTTGGTAGTCTCATCCGCCAGTGTCGTTGTTATGTTTTGCGCAATTAATTACACTTAAGACAAATATTCGACACATTTTTCACACGATAGTTGATAAGATTGCGAACGCGTTGACAGTTGGGTTAAGATATCCTTAATAGGTGTTTTTGGAAGGTTTTCATAATTAATCTGACACTGTTGTGAGATAATCCTCGGCGTGACTAGCGAAGCTGATGCGGTGACAAAATGTGTTCCTCCAGGCCCAAATTGGTGTTTTACCTGTCTCGCCGAAGGGCTGGCAAAGCGTACATTAGGTCTGCTGATAGTCATGTACTAAACTAAGTATCTTCTTAAATGCTTTATGTGGTAGAGCGCGAACTGACAGTCTTGAAAAAATTTAAAAAATGTCGCCCTAAGAGGACATACTCCAGCGTGTCGCATGTGACGTCTCGCTTCTTCCTTTGCTGCCCTAGAAGCAAGCGTATATCAAGGTGATAGTGGGGCGATGTCGCTTTTTTGCTATAGATATATCTAGTCTATGGCAATTTTGTCCGGCGGATGTATATCGAGGCGATATCGAATTTTCGACATACTCAAAAACGATGACAGCTGGCCTTACGGGCGATTCCTTTACTTGGGTTAATACCGGCGCCCACCCTTAATCCACTACTAGTAACGGAGAGAGGGAGAGAGGTTTGTCCCGTCACTCGTCGCACGCACACGCCGCGAGATAATGGCGTGCATTGACGTGCGCGGGAAGTGTCTACGTAACTCAAGCCTACAAACCAATCAGCAGCCAGATTACGTCAGGAAGTGAACCAATAACATGTAGATGGCTCTAATGGCGAAAATTCGCTATTCGCAATATCGCCTCGATATACTCTGGTTACTAGGGTATGTGGGCTAAGTGGAATTTGCGAGGCCACCGGACTCGGCACTCAAATGATCACCCCTTAACTTTCAACTTTGCTAACCTGAACCTTCATTAGAGTTTTCCAGTAGTTTTAGCTTTATGCGCGGTATATTTGCTCCTTAGGACTCAGTTTGTGCTTTGTTGCCTAGTTGCCTTTCGAGATTATTAACAAAACACACAGTCCCAATTTACCAAATAAGAGATAGCATACGCTTTTTCGATGGACAGTCCCGGCGCCAGCTGCAGCTCGTATGAACCCCCTACTTAAGTAATATGCGTTTTGTCACATAATGCCAGTGCTCTTATAAATAAAAGCATAGTTTTTAGCAAGTTTGTGTAAGCACTCACTTCCTATGTACATTTCAAAAACAAGTATGCGTTCTTCAAGCAAAGTGATCGAAAGGGAAATGCTGTAGGGTCAGAAGACTAAGCAGTTTATGTAAATTTTTAAAAACAGGGCTTTTTGACCTGATCTAAATAGCATTGACCAGGGAAGTAATTTTGCATTTCTCTTCATGATCCCAGGCAGAGACGTCCTACTAATCATCAATATTAAAATTAGAATTCTGTTACATTTTTCACTTTTCAACAAACGCAGACCCATTCGGAGGTCCCTAAATTTCTTGAATATTAATTTGTGAAGAAACGACAACAGAAGCATTTTATACATTTTTTCTGGGAAGTGGGAATAAATGCATAGAAATTGAAAAGTATATGAAGGAATGCACGAAAAACCAGCACGACATTGCGCGTAAATTGGACCACGAGTTTGCTATCGAGTAACGCATACCATATGAACAGAAGTCCTATGTGTTCCCAATTATCGTATACCAGTCGAGATGGGATTCGTACCATGGTACCAGTTAAAATAAATTATGATAAATAATACAGGGTATGGTGATGATTTGTATTTAGCGTTATACCCACGAACCTGAATTAGTGTACGCAGTGCAACGATCACTCCTTAAACGGCGTCAATTTTCTGCGCCGAATAACCGTTTCTGGAAGAGGTGCATATAGCTTAACTTCATGATTCCCATGGTATAGGCGTCCACTTTCATCTTAAATTTATCACCTGAAGGCGAATGTCTTTCATTTCAAGATGCTTGTAGCCACGGATGTTCTCCGTGCCTAGTATTCACGCATTATTGTTGGCCCAATTTGAACCATACAACTAGCCATGTAAAAATCACAATTTATTTTAAATTACGGTGGAAAATAACATCAAGAAATTAAAATACTTATGAATTTGATCAAGGCAAAGTTAGCGAAACAAACCAAAAATAATGATGCTAACCCCAGCCCCGTTACACCAGGCATACCTGACTGTCCGAGCAACTCTTTCCTGCCGTTTACGTTCCTATCCTGTCTGGGCATTCCAGGCTGGTTTCTTTTTGGATCGCTACTTGGATAACTGCGTAATGCCTATTCGTGGTCGAGCACGAGGTGGCGAACTGTGTGGCGTTATTAGATTCTAAATGCTTACCCCCCCACGTACCCTGTTCACATCCATTTCAGGAAAACAAAACATGAACTTCCTCTAGGGAAAAACGTTTTACATATTATTCAGATATCTTTATTGCAAGTGAAAACGTCGATGGCGTTTAAGATTCTACAACGAATAATGGACCTATGAGGTCCAGATATACTCATCTTCGTTGAAAAACGCTCAACGATCGGAAACGGAACTCACTCGTCCCGCAAAGTTAAAAGCAAATTCTTACAAACTGAACGCGAGAAGGGAAATATCCTCGTATCATCCAAGGTGCTAGGGTTTGATTCGTACGAAAGTTGGTAATCTGACAGTTTCACCTTCTTTGCCGAAGATTTGTACCGTATTCTTCACAACAATGTGGACGTGGCTACGGTGGCTTGCGCGTGACTTAATTTAAAATGATAATAAACTTGCGCAGCATTTATCACGCTCTCTCTTCCACCACCCACCTGGGCCCGTTGTCAAGATAACATCAAGAAGACCGGACGCCAGACTATGTGGAAACCCCTGGCGCGGTGTGAAAAGCACTAAGGCGAGCTTAGTTTTTCCGAAAGTAATGCAGGCAAACGGGGAAAGGGCATTACATCAACCTGCAGCATCCCCCATGCGATAAGCCGTTTCAAATAGTGTTCCATGTCAATATGCACCTCAGATTGATCGGTGTCAAAGTTCCCTCTTTGATAGTAAGTAACATGCTTGGTTATGGGTTGTCCTACTGAGTAGCATTGGATATTTCGAAATCAGAAAGACAAAGACTGAAATTCCGTACTCCAGTGGTTGTTCCATGAGTCCAAAGAAGCATTTTGGAGAGGTCTGAAGTTATCTCTTCACAGTTACCGTACGAGTGGCTCATTCGGTGTAGTGATAACTTTCAGGCCTTTGGTAGACTGCTATTCTGATCAGGATACTGCAAAAACATAAACACTTCCTGTTCATGGAGTGGAAAGTTTAAACGGTTAAGCTTTGTTAGCGGGCACAGTAACTGCTTCGTTTTGCTGTTTTTGACTAATGAGCAACTCGAGAGTATGCTGTTACCGAGGAGTAATCCCTTCGATTTTACTGCATACAGTAGAAATCAACATATCCGAATTGGATAATATTACTTTCTTAGGGTCACAATATTGATGCCTATGTAATGTAATACCGTAGTAAATTGAGTGGGCCGTTTTTGGCCGCCTGCGCCAATTGCACTAGCTGAAAAACTGATAGTTTAGCACCGTTAGCATTTTTAATTGTTCTTATCTGGCATTAATTCGGTCATATTTCCAATAATACTTGCTTAAAGATTCTACCTTTCTTCCCGTTTAGTAGAAACCTGCGTTTTTTTAAAGAAAGTATGGCATTTGCTTACAAAATATTTGTAATTTTTGGACTTTCATAGAGACTGGCACCGTCATTTCAGTAGTCTAATAACTTCGCGTTATTTGTGTAAATTTTCAAACATACAGCACGATCCACATTATTTGAATGTTAAAGTGTTCTTTATAGAAATACGAAGGATTATAGGAATACAGTTTGCGGAAAGTAAATAAAAAGTTGCTTATAAAGCATCAGCCAAGCTAAACCGTCCCTTTTCCTTTAGAAGATTTTTAAAGAAATTGTAATTTTCTAAAATTTACGTAATAAGTGAACATTTTTACATTTATAGGAGCGTATGATGTATATTATAGGTGATAGACAAAGTGAGGAGAATATATTATACGCTGGTTGGACCAATATCTAGTCTCCCATAGACTTTTATTCTTTAGGCTTATTATAAAAGTATAAAGATGTCTTCTATACACGCCAATCCGGATTTCCATACCTGTTCAGAGAATTGTGAGGCCTTCTACTGGCTAGTTATGTTACAGAACTTCTGTTCGCGTGGACAAGGTGCGAGCAGTTGAGCCCGGTGAGGAATTTTTATCCCTATTTTGAATTCTTTCAGCCATTCTTGAATGCATAGCCACCACGGAAAAATGCTCGATTTCTCTTTCAGCAAGCTGATATTGCCATCGGTAATTACGCCGTCCTCCCAGAGCTTGCCGCCTCCTTCGACTTTCTGAGCAATTACCTCTTCTTCACGTACTCTGTGCTTGAAGCACCTTCAAGATCCCTTCCGGTGGGCTCAACATTATTTGACTTCTTCGGGCCCCTCACCGCCGGATTCTGGGTCCTCATTATCTTCTCAACCATCATAACTGCACTTGCATTGGCCACAGTCAACTACTTTTCACCAAATCGGGCGGACTATGGTTTCATCGAGTCTATATTCGTGACATTCGGGTGCCTCTTTCATGGCCTTTCAGCGTCTCCGCCGAATCAGTGGTCGAGCAGAATACTGATTTCTGTTTGGTGGATGTTCGTGCTCTTTTTCGTCATCATCTACGCCGCCAACTACGGAGCGCTGAAAGCACAAAGTGGCATGTTCAGCGAAGTTTCTGGTTTTGATGTACGTTCTGCTTCACTTTTCCATTGAACTTCCGATTGCCAGAGCCTGCAGCACAGAAAATATGAAGGAAGAGCAACAATACCGGAATTTCTCCGTGCAGAAGCTAATGTTTTTTTCTAATTGACAAGATGGCTACTTAATACTGTGTTAACTGGGACTGGCTGCGGGATCTGAGAAGTTCACTTAGACAGAAAATGAAAAAAGGCAGATGGCAGATAATCGTCCTAACGTCCAGTTCACGCTGGCTGCTCCGTTGATTGAACTACAGCTCACAGGCCTCTCCGGATATGCGAATTTGCTTTTATTCCTATCCGATTGGCTAATAAGAAAAACTATTTTTTGAGCCTATACGACAGTCCTTTTAAGCTTACTTGGCAAGAATCTTTGGTTAATAGGCAATGCTATTGTATTCGACAATGGAACCAATGTTTAAGGTAGTTTCAATCGAAAGAACCCTGGTTGCTAAAAATTACGGGCTGCCACATTGTCACGAAGACTATTTTAACTTTGAGTAAATCAACTACTGTGTCTTAAGTGGTAGTGAAAACGTTTTCTAGAAGTACATATTCGACTGCTGTACAAAAAAGAATTAAAAACCTCTTAGTTGTCTGGACGTTGATTGTCTTATGTTTAACCAGAGAATCGGTCATCTTATACTAATATTACTGTTGTTACAACTACTACTGCTTCTAAAAATAATAACAGTGCTAATAACACTACTGCTACTAACACTACTGCTACGCCAGTACTGCTAGCACCACTACAACCATTTAAACTGTTATAATGACTACTACAATTAATATTAGTAATAATACTTTTAATAATAGCAATACCACTACTACGTTCTGATAGAATCGCCTGTGGGGATAGGTTCTATTCCTCTTTGCATAGCTTTCGAAAAACAGACTTCTCCAAACGGTTTAAAAACATATCAAAAGTATCTACTGGATTGTATGGGAACTTGATTCTGACTAAATCTCGATGTGCTGAGCCATATTGAAGATAGTCTCCAAGATCCCCTTTAAAAACTTCATTTTCTTGCACGGAAACCTTCCAATGTCCAATTCTAAAAAGTCTGAATGCAGATATTTTAACTTTTTTTCCTTACAACCGACGATTTTTAACCTATCGCTAAGGTTTGGATATATATACCTTTCGAACAGAAACTCCTAGTGGATCCCTCAATTCCATTTGGACCGGTAGCCAATTCAACGGCTAGTTTGCAGCTGCAGTCGTCCAGCGATCAGAAATCCAGCAGCTAACTTACCTCAGCGCTCGCCTCTACGGGAATGTGGCACCGGCAAAATTGGAGGATGCGGTGAACTTGGTAGCCAACGGCTACTACCGCCTCATTGGTGACCGTTTTACGCTGCAGTACTTTGCCATGCTCAAGTGCCTGAGTGTGTCCGGGGCGTATAGCACGGAGCAATATGCAATCGTACTGCAAAAGAATTCTTACTTCCAGGACTACTTTCAATCGGTCATAAATGATCTAATAAACACTGGTGAAATGAAAGCGTTGACGGACAGGTAAGTGCCACCAGTTTGGAGCTCCTCAGAGGACTTATGGCAGTCAGAAAGGTGACAGTAGATTATGCAGCCAAACCTACCATTTACCAGAAGTGACCACATCCCCGTCTCCCTTGTCTTTGTAAATACTGTTTCTAGCGTATATTACTGGCCTTTATACGGTTACAGCGAGGGTCCTAAATGGAGACCATACGTACAAGAGGACGAGCAGGCCTCGTAATCTGATTGGTGAACGTCCTTCCTACGATATCGAATCCTGCCCTGAAATATGGGGAGAACTTCATGACCTTTGCTAACATGTGACTGAAAAGCGATTGCACAATGTGAATACCTCGATGGTTGACTGCAATGGGGAAAAGAAAAACTGTGTCAGCAATGTGCAAAATTTTCAAGGCGGAGCATGGTCGCCAGGATCGCGTATTTATATCCTCAGTCGGACTCCTATATAGCAACGGGCAACCACTACGGAAAAAGCTATTCAATGGTATAGTTAAATTGGAGATTTTCGGATGAAAAGGGATGTTCGAGTTTGAGGTATGCGTATGAGTAAGGAAGGAGGCAAGTGATGAAACATCGGCGCCATTGTTGAGTTTCGAACTTTCAAACTCGTACAGCAGTCCATCGTCGGAGATCAGGGTAGCACCAGAACGAGCGCCAGGCATAGAAGTTATTAGACAACGCCCAGCGTCGTAAGTCGGGAGGTGATTGTGCGGTGCTCTGGATGCGCTGTCAGATCGATGTATCGATTGATTAATTTGTCTTTCGAGTGAGATTCGCATGCCACCGTCCCTCAGCCAGGAGCATAACAGGGAAAGCTTAAGATCGTAACTCAAACCGATGTCTTCGAGGGGTACCCAGGTCAGCATTTTATTTGTTCAACTAAGTAGTCCTATTTGAACCTCGGCGACCGACACAGATCAGGTGTGGTCAACTATCTGAGGCATGCAAACGTATTCCCGTGGTCTTCCAATATTCATTCCTACACGGGGATCGGGGGCAGGTTATAGCCCTTTAACGCCTGGTGACAGGTGAGAGCAAGAAAACGAAATTTTCTGAATTGACTGTGATTAGAAAGTCTGGAGGCATTTTATTGCTCCTGAGGTGTCGAGGCTCCACCCAGGCTCTAAGATAAAAGCTTGCGCCGCTGGTAACGAGACTTATGTTTCACGCAACCGCTATGTTGAACACAAACAGTCACAACAAACTCGCCTTGCGGACTGCGTAGTTCACCCAGAGTTCTTGAGACAATGCACGAGAATAGGAAACTTCCTTTCCCGGGTTCCCTTGCGCTAGCTGCTAGGGCGGTTAGGATTGGTGTGAAGCTTAGGTATGAAGTTAGGATTGGTGTAGGGTTTGGTTTTAAGGTTAGGTGTTGCGACCCAACTCAGGGAGCAAAGGATAAGTCAGCAAGTGATACGAGACCGGTGGTATTAGGGGTTTTATGGGTGGGACTAAAGGAAGAAAAGGAGAGCACAAACCAAGTTTTAACTCTGTCCACTGTTTTCGTTAGGGTTAGCATTAGTTGCCCAGTCAGTAGGGTTGCACATTAGTCTGCTGCCGCAACACGTGTGTGGCTTGCGAGAGCCGGTGGCTTTACGTCACGTCGACCACTATGCGCGACGTCATTCCCAGCTGACCTGACACACATTTTTACAGAAACTCGACGGGAGCAAGAATGAGGCCAGCTCTGCACGACCTTTTATTACAACACTAAGGTTGGTGCGTTTTGAATCTAATGTGGCGTCCTTCTAGTGGACACCAAGAAAGTTGACATTTGACCCGATAATTCAGTGCTCCTACGCAAAAAGAAATATAGTGTTTGATCCTACAAACCTGGAAAAGTATGCTAACCCTAACGAGCACAATTGATAGAGTAAGAGTTAGCTTTGCATGCAATAGGTCGCGTATTACACGCTGACGTATTCTTTGTTCCATGAATTGGGTCGCATATTGTGATCTTCCCGATTATTGCTCGATACTGGTTAAAAGGAAGCTTGGTAGATTTGAATAATTCATGCGATCCAGTTGGGAAAACTCAACGAACTTCGTGGGATTCGAGTCCACGATATCAATGTGGTAGGCTGTAATACAGTCGAAGCTCTAACTATCTGCGAAATGAGTTCCAACGGCAGCTGTGAGTTTGATCCCATTTTGGTCAAGTCACCCCCTCCAGCCTACTGCAACGCATGGAATCCACCAATTCTGATACAGTAAGCTGACTGTCCGAGTAAGCTTTTCTAAGCAATCAAACTAGAAATAACCAGATAACTACCAGACGCAATAAATTAATAAAGGTTTGACAGATTTAAATAATTCTGTGCCCTTGTAAATATTTACGCAGTTTGAATATCGGACTCGCAGGGATGTCTGAATGCAAGCCATGCTAATGAATAATTTTTACTGGTCAGGAAAGCCATAATTTTTTACCATTTTGGAGCAAATTAATACCTAGTGCACAGTAGTTTAACGAATAAAATCAGTGAAGAATAAAACTGCTACTACTGGTTCACCTGTTATCATCATATGGCTACACCCAGCTCTCATTTCCGGTGAACCGGGGTATATTGAAGTCCCGGCGCAATTGGTCGCTAAATGCTTCTGACGACTGTTCACCCCTTGAGCCATTCAAAGGCACTGGAGGACGAGGGTAGACGATCGAGTGAGGTCGATGGACAGAGTAGGGAGGCACATTAACACGGACAACTGCACACGAAAAGCATTTCAAACTCCACTCAGGTGACTCAGTGGCCCTAAACTCCTGTGCCGATGTGGCTCGCCATTTTATTCTATACAGTGAATGCCCTATCTCATGGATTTTACAAGAAAGTGCCTCTTACATGAAATCAATCCATACTGCATCTTCCAAACTTTTAAAGTAGTAAGGAAACGAGAGATCTTAAAAGGAAGGCATTGATTTTTTTGTAACTTACTAACACAAAAATTATTACTTCTCAGTAAAAACCGGACCTTGCGATTATAGCTATATTGCAAATCAACCAAACAAGGCTGCATATAAAGTTGCATAAGAAATGGAGGCGCATACAAACGGGAAAATAATGTAGAATAGTAACAAATGCATTTATGACATCACAAAGGTTGCCAGACATGGAGGTTGCCGGGTTTTCTATAGCAATTTGTTCAATGTGAGTTTACAGCACGAAATCAAGTTTTTTCTTGCATCGAAAGACCTTTCCTTACCTTGTGCCAATGCCTTTTGATAATGGTAAAAATATTTTTTGATTGCATTCAGGTCTGGACTGTCCGCGGGAATAAAAACAGATCGCAAGCCACACGTGCAGAGGCTGGTTCTTGTCTAAAAATCTAGATTATTGTAGTAAACGCTAGCAAATTCATGCTTCTTTAGAGTGATGAACTGGGGAATTATCCTATAAAATTATAGTGTCCACTCTGGGTCGATGGATGCCGTTATAGCCGAAGGTATCCTTTACAATGTCGAGGAACACCCTGGTATTTGGTGGCTCCAATGTCTCCTGTCCAAAATTGGGCTAAACGGCAAAGGAGCATTTTCTCCTGGCGGAATAAAGCAAGATTGACTGAATCTAAGGATATTTTGTATTAGTTTGTATGTACCTGTTTCAATGGTGAACTGATTGCATGCTTCCTGAAGTCTGAGAGCTGAGTGCTCATTTTAGCTACACTCTGGGCAACACGGGTACTTGTCCGACCTCGATAACGCAAGGCAACACAGTACGATTCATTAATACTCTCGACTCAATCGGTGGAATATTCATACTGGTGGCAATTGGAATCGTTATTGCGATCATACTGGCAATCATAGAATGCGTCTTTTGGAGGCGGATTGCGGCAAGTTTTCTGTTCCTTTGTTTACTTATCTGCAAAATATTTATTCAAATAATTATTTTGTGAGGGACACACACACAACAAGTAAAGGCACATGAATGTTCTTTCCTGCAGTAATTTAGTAGATAATCACTTATTTTTCAAATTTTTCAAATTGCAAAATATTTATTCAAATAATTATTTTGTAAGGGGACACACACACAACAAGTAAAGGCACATGAATGTTCTTTCCTGCAGTAATTTAGTAGATAATCACTTATTTTTTTCAAATTTTTTTCAAATTGCAAAATATTTATTCAAATAATTATTTTTGTAAGGGGACACACACACAACAAGTAAAGGCACATGAATGTTCTTTTCCTGCAGTAATTTAGTAGATAATCACTTATTTTTTTCAAATTTTTTTCAAATTGCAAAAATATTTATTCAAATAATTATTTTGTGAGGGGACACACACACAACAAGTAAAAGGCACATGAATGTTCTTTCCTGCAGTAATTTAGTAGATAATCACTTATTTTTTTCAAATTTTTTTCAAATTGCAAAAATATTTATTCAAATAATTATTTTTGTGAGGGGACACACACACAACAAGTAAAGGCACATGAATGTTCTTTCCTGCAGTAATTTAGTAGATAATCACTTATTTTTCAAATTTTTCAAATTGCAAAATATTTATTCAAATAATTATTTTGTGAGGGGACACACACACAACAAGTAAAGGCACATGAATGTTCTTTCCTGCAGTAATTTAGTAGATAATCACTTATTTTTCAAATTTTTCAAATTGCAAAATATTTATTCAAATAATTATTTTGTGAGGGGACACACACACAACATGTAAAGGCACATGAATGTTCTTTCCTGCAGTAATTTAGTAGATAATCACTTATTTTTCAAATTTGATAGTCAAACGAAGGGCGTATTTGGTTTTTAAAAAGTTTTTCAATGCCTGACAATTTTTGAGCCTGGTCTAACGTTGCATTTGTGCTTAGTGTTTTCAGTCTACAAGGTGTGCGTTTTCCGTGTAAGTAAAGTCGTGCATTCCTGTGTGCCATTAAGAAGACACTATAAAGTGTTCCAAAAATTTGTAGACAGCGTTCTATACTTAATGAGGGGCATTTATAAATGGACAGATTCAAGGTATGTGAATGTATCTTGTACGGTTTGAAAGAATCTTATAATTAATAACTTTATAAAAACCTAAAGATTACCTTTTTCGAGTATCAGACTTTAAGAAGACGTGATCTGCGCCCACATGAGCAAAAGAAAGAATATGTTTGCTTATGTTTTCTATAAAATATGTTTGCATTTATAAGGGCATTGAAAACCGCGTTGGTTTTTTGTGGGCGAACGAAAAGACGTGCATTTAAAAGCCGGCATCCTGTCTGAAAGGTTATGGGATTCTGCTACACGATGATCGATATTACTATCCCACCTAAGTAGTATTCTCTACTCAAGGCGACTTCAGAGGTCAGTTACCGACTGACTCAGGGTGTGCTGGTGACCAACAATTCCAGAATGCCGATCACAGTTATCTTGTCGAAATCAGCCAATGACGTCCCGATCACAGATGACCGAGCGCCCAGTGTGTGAATCACAAGTCATATTTCCCAACGAGCAGTACTCTCACCTTTGTTGTGCTGGCCAGTGCCATGATGCCTGATATTGGGAAAATTAAGTCACACAGGGAAGGAGCTAATATTCCCTAATCTATCCTTTTTTCATGGGGACGAGGGTTTATAACTCGCGTAAAGCAACATTGAAACAGCATCTGAATCCCGCAGGTAAGATGGGTCCATGCATGCCACTCACCGTCTGAACTATGCACTCAGCTGCTCGATGACCAACTTTAGCTCTCAGGTAACTGCCTGCGGCTGAGGTTCGCCTAGCGTGTGACGGCAAAAAACCCAGTAATTGTCTCTCAAAGGTGATCAGAATTCCACAGTTCCTGGATTAGATGCCCAATGCTCAATTCACTCAGGGCTAAATCATTCCATTTACTCATTTGGCATGCTGGAGGGTACTTGGATTGAAAGTGTGAGCAGGGATTCGGGTGAAGATGCAGTAGGACACCAACCGGGGAAAGAGAAGCAAATGCTGCCTGTACTACGCGACCGGTGCTAATAGGGGTTTTATGGGTGGGGCAAAACAACGGTAAAGAGAGCACGATAATAGACTGAATGTTTTTTAAAAAAAATATTTTAGCTTAGCAAAAATTGTTGTCGTTTGCATTGCAACGGACAAGAAAGCGGAGAGATTGACAGTGAACATGTGTCTACTAGGCCTCGGTATGCCTTGTGTGCCGAATACAACGACCGAAATTAAACACTTCTACTTTCGAAAATCAGTCGCTACTTATAAGTAATATTCTGATATAATATGGCGTCTGTACCGGAACTCATTTGGAAGACTGAAGAAAAACTATACAAAGCTCTAAAATATGCCACATTCTTTACGCCTACGGACTTTCCACCTCAGCTTTTCCCAAGCACTTCCAGACATAAACACGTTCAAGGAACATGCAAGTAACAAGGACTAAGATCAAAAATCAAGGGAATTTCTCAGTCATCCAGTACATGAACTCAGCCACTAGCTCGCCAAAAGCAAAAAAGCATTCTGGTTAATTGTTTAAAGTGGCGAAATAGCGGACAAAACTCATTTTAAGGGCACCGGTTACGTAAAGAAACGATCCAAACAAAGGTAAATTTTTCCCGGAAAAAATTACCCATCTATGCAGCGGGGAACAGTTCAAGGGCGAAAACAGTCTTGCATTTTATTCAAACTGCATGAGCACTTTCTCTTTGGGCAAACAATGTAAGCTTTAGCAAGTGCTGCCTAATGCTCCGCACTTTGCTGTTCGTTTTGCTACGGATATGTACGTTTTATGTGCTTGCAGCATGATATTTTTTATTCCTTTATAAGTAGTTCAGGTGGTTGTAGCATTTAAAGTGCGTTCGATAGGTTGGTGCTTCAAATACGTCTCGTGCACTGACTTTCTGCCTGATAATTTCGCCGTTGTATAGTTACATTAACAAATGATAACTACTTATTTAATTTGTGTACTATGTCTATTCACAGTGAAATTGACTGTTCTTGATATTTTTGCAGCCGTTTGCGGAGCGAGCTGCGAGGACCGCCGCTGGTTTTAGACTGCGCAACTTCTGCTAGCAGAACCATCTGGTGTGGCTATGTGAGGATTTTCAAAATTTAGACTACTTTGCGAATCGAAGATCCTGTTTTCCTATCGTCACTTATCAAAGGAAAATTGAAAAGTTTAAAAATGTTTCCAAATTTCTATTGCACTTACTACTATTCTATTGCACTACTACCACGGACGTATTTTCAGGGAGCATTTTTCGCTGTGCACAAATGCATGCTTTATTTTTTTAAAAGACATTATTTTATATGCAGCATATTATTTTCATATACCGCGTGTTTTAAGGTATTGGTTGAAGAACTGAATAGCCCTCATGTTCCTCCATAAGCGGAATTCCGTTTGCTGCAGATTAGTTTCGGTGAATTTTGACCATTGCGTTCATCTTAGGAAAACTTGCGGTGTATTTCAGCTACCGGGATTTACTGATAAAATAAATGCGTTCGAACTGCGAACTGAAGTGTGTTTTAAGCAGAGAACAAACGATACGTATTCACTGGGAACACTTATTCCCATGTCTTAAAGAAAGAGTTTTTACAAGTTGACAAATACGCGCATTTGATTGGCATGAGGTCGAAAATGCAGGAATCAGTTATTGAGGATCATAAGTGCGCACTTGTTCTCAATGTGACGTCGACGACTGCTCCGTCAAAACGGTGTTGTCAATGGCTAAAATCGGCAGCGAAGTCCAGTAAACTGCCATCGCCACAGTCTGAGAAGCAATAAATGGCAGTGTCCCTTGGAGCGACTGCTTCAGCCATGTTGGATGCTGAGTCGGCAGTTTTCGCATGAGAAATCCCGTTTGCCTCACAGATGAGGACAGGGATCGAAGCCTCATCTCACCCGGCGTACGACTTCACTCCTCAACCCAGAATGTTTCACAAGGGGGCTGCTTTCAGTCGAAGTGGCCCAGCGTGCGCCGAATTCCGCTCCAACGCCTTTGTATCGTCGTCGAAGTGTGATCAATTTGGGCTAATATGATGTCTACCTATGCATCAGGATTGACTGGTGAAATAAACGCGCCCGAAGTTTCAGGTAATGCGTGTGCCATCAACAGGGACCAACCAGATGGCAGAGGAGATGCCTGTATTTTGAATACACTCGAATGAAAAAGGTTCCATTGCTTGGTAGATAAGGGTAGATGCTTGACTTGGGGTTACAGAAGTATGACCCTTTTATCGGGGGACAAATTCGTTTGTGAGTGGTCAGTGAGACGACGGTGACTGCTCTATCAAAACAATGACGGGTGCGGTTGAGTAGAAATCCAGGAATTCCCATGGCCACGAATCTTATACGAACAGCTGGTACATAAGGCCACATGAAGAAAAATGAACAGTTAGTAGATGGCAGCTCAGACGTAAAATACGCTTCAACCCCTCATACGTCAAGTCATCACAGAGGCAAATGCTGTGGTCAAGCCATATTTCGCACTGTATACAGCTTATTTGATTATCTCAAAATTGTCCGGAAGCGTGCTGCCTCCAGCATAAGTCGATGAATTTACTCTGCTTAAGAATCGTGATTAACCTGGCATCGGAAAGGCGCAGAGGGAAGAAGGATCTGTCAATGAGAATTGATCCGACGTTATGGAGAAAGCAGACGCCCTTTTCGACAATTATCAAGCCTGCCAAACAGCCAGTGTTCTATCCCGACGGGTGCGAAGAATAGAAGAAGGCAAAGCGGGTTTCTGGAAAAAAACACCTTATGCTGGGCCGGCAGAAAACAGTGCATCCCTGGCTCATAAAATTCTCGCTTATTTAGTGAGTTCTACGCGTTCTCGAACGTTCCGGCCAATGGCGTGACAATCGCGGAGTGCGTTCTGGAACCGTCTGGCCTGCAACGTGCTTCATGTTGATTGGTCGCATCTCATGCTGGGATCCCCTCGCGAAAACCTCTCAAATGTTTGGGCTGCAGGCGTGCTCCAGGGCTTCACGCGTACTCGGTGCAGCGGCGCACATTGATTGGCGGCCCGTTTCCCCACGCGACTTTCCCAGCCGGCTTGGCCTGTTTCGGTGTGCGTCATCACGCAACCTTTTCGCCTCGGGCCGCGACTCGACTGCGGTTCCCGTCTCTGTAACACACTTCTCTTATTTGGACGTTCCTTGAGGAAAAGTGAACAAATTTTGGAATGAATTTCAAGTTTCTGAATAGTTGGGCGACTGCACTGGTCGTCGAACTTTCACGGAATGAACGCTCCGTTCGTGTCGCTTACTAGAGTACAAGAGTAGTTCTTAAATATCCTCTAGAAATTCCGTTGGAATAAAATTATTTTCACCCAAAAGATACGTTTCTGTGAATCAGAAATGTTTTTATCCGTAACGGCGAATAGGAACATTTAATGGCGTGATCGAGGGATATACGGAGGATTTAAACCTATATCGCTGCATAAAAGCTGTCCTTTGGACCGCTGATATCGACGAAATCCGGCAATGGAAGATGCTGAGTTCACAAGTCCACATATTCCTTTCTGAATAAACTAAAAGGTTTGACAGTAGAAACTGGAATAAAGAATGCACAGGGAACGTTGTGGCACCCACTAATGAGTCACAGTCCTGGTAGCTAAGTCGTGCACTGGCAGAAAATGGATGAAACACGCATCTGGACGTGTGGCTAGTTGCCGTAGTGGACCAATCAATAAGTCGTTATATACTACTGACTGTCTGATGGCAGAAGGTGAACCTTATGCGGTGATTCTGCTGAGGCCGGTGGATTTCAGCTTGGATATTCCTTCAATTTCTCGGGCCCACCCTGAGAAGGTTTGCACACGGGGAATTGAACTCAGTTTCCGATGAGGAAATTAAACAAAAACTTAATATCGGAAATTAAAATTTACATGTCAGAGAGTGCATGAGAGACGCCGGGTGGAAGCGCAGATCAGCCTTACCCCGCGCAGCTGTCATTCAGTGAAACAAATATCACTGGAGCTCGTGTCCGGACTTTTACCTGGTAGGTTAAATCGATTGACACATATAGTTGGAGTACTTAAGGTCATATTGTTCGATAAAAGACAGCATTTGGACCGTTGCTAACGTGGATGTCCACTGTGTGACTCGCGCACTGGATACAGCACCGATAATTTGGGCTAGAATTAGTTTATAGACAGGTTCCCACAAATCAGGGATTACTGGATTACAAACTCAGCCGCTGATTTGCCTATTAACTCCCATTGAAGTGGGTTTACTCAAGGGAAAGCAATTATATATGGACATGACTTTAAACTTTTTATTAGAACATCTCAGTTCTTTCCTCTCACCTCCGTGGCACTCGTTACTACCTCTCCAACTCCCTACAACACAGCACTGAGATTGTCGCGCCGATCAAGTGGTATGATGGCGAGAAAAGGATGAAATACTGAATAATTTATCATACCGCCAGAATATATACTAGCTAAAATACCAGACTTGCGTGTTTCACTGATCTTCCGCCGCTGCATGACGTAAGTGCGGAGGGTAACCGGTGCATCGGCAGGTCGCCAAACGTTCCCCTCGCGCGTATTAGTTTCTTAGTTCTAGTTTGAATGCTGCCTTTATTAATTTCCTCAGAAATAACTTTTAGGTTCCGTCCGAAACCTGATATGGAAAGTTGAACCGACATCCATCAGCTACTGGGGAGTATTCTAAAGATGCTAAAGGACCATTCGTGGATTTATTTTCAAGGAGATTAATAAAGGCAATGTATAAATTGGAATTAATATATCCGAACGCACATGGGGAACGCTGGATCTTCCTACTGCTGAGCCGAACTCCTTGTAGCTGCATCATGCGACAGCAGCGCAAGATCGGCGAAAAACGCGCATCTAAGATTTTCACCAGTACCTTTGCAATCAGTATCATCCAATATGTGTATACTACTGACTGTTCGTTGTCAGCATGTGAAAAGTACGCAGCTATTCTGCAGTAACCGACAGATCTTAACTTTTAATATAAAGTTTCCAAGCCAGTCTAAAAAGCGTTTTACGAAGGAGATACTGCAAGGTAGCGTGGTTATTTCCAGGAGATTCGAAGGGGAAACGGGTGAAAATTAGTGAGTACGCTTCGATTTTTCCTAGGAGTATCTTCTTTTTCCCTTTATACTGGTCCTGTATACATGCCATCTCCTTTTTACACCACACATTTGGATATCAACCACTTTTTTACCATTCGAAACAGTGGGACAGGGATCAAGATATCCCACCAAATCCTCACAGCCACTCGCGATGTAGTATTTCGGGCGGCCTTTTTAGATGTCCACGATCGTATGCGCAGATGGGAAACCACTATTTTCAACTTTGACAGATATTAAGTTTAATAAGCATTGCAGGATGTATTGGAAAACGTATTACCAGGAATAAGTATAGCCCTAACGAATCAGCATGAAAGAAGAATTGAGTCGAAAAGCATTGATCCTCTCGATTAGGCACTTTGGTAACCCCTCAAAAAGGAACTCCACATCTATTGAAATAACCCTTTAATCGTTAGGGGGGGGGGAAGTTCAACCGCATGGAGTTCATTCTACTGCCATCAGACGTAACTGAGAAGGGTGCGAGCATACGCAGTTGTGGCACTGGTCTCTCACTCCCTCGACAACATGGACAGTCTATCGGTCTATTGGAGATGGGCAGGGATACGGATCTCTGGCGTCGGAGCATAACATCGTTTGTGTACTCTTCGACAGAGCTGGCACAACGGGCAAGACGGACTTACCAAAGAGAAGAGGGTCACTCCTTTGGCCGTCGCCTCAACAAAAACGCATGCCGCATCTGTTAAACGATGTGAATGAACCTGCTCACCCTTACCTACTAAATTACGCGCCTATGGCCTCTAACATATGTATCGAGCAGACGCTCTGATAAGCGTTATGGCGGCATTACTTTAATTATCCATCTATACTCTGATCAAGTAGCTGTTAGAGATCTGAAGTCTCTGACTGATGGTTGGGGTGTAGGGGTACTAGTAAGGGGTAGCACCACACAGATAGCATTTGGTCGCTCCGTTTGTCTCGAACAGGTGGTGAATGCTCCTGTGGCCGCCTATAACTGGTACCCAACTCTCACCTGTGGCTCCTCGATGTTGGGTTCTTCCCAGCGGCCACACCCCGGGCAACCGTCACAACCAGCGGGCTAAACCAGGTGAGGGTCTCCGGTGTTGTGTGTGCCTCCACACCAGGTATGTCTGACTCCCAAACTTCCCACCTCCCCCCTCAAAAAGTCCTACGGTAGGGGCAACAGCAACCCCGTAGGCGGCCCAGGCTAACTCGGGTCGTTCTCCCACTAAAACAAAATCGTGACCCATAGTGGAGTTCGGCAGCCGTCTGGGAAGTCCAAGCAGCCCTATTTAGGGACAGCACTGCTTGCCTCCTCGCGGAGGAAGGGGCTAGAAAAGGTGCCGTAAACAAATGCTGGTTACCACGTCTTCTGCAGCCGGCCATGGCTCGCAGATCGCAAAATACGCGGTTGTAAAACTCAACAAACAACAATGCCCCCCGTCCAAATCCCCCTCACCATACCCTCCAGACTGCTCGGGTGAGTCCATTCACACTAGCAGCCTGGAATGTTCGTTCCCTTTTAGACACTCCTGGGAGTAACCGGCCGGAATGGAGGACGGCGCTAGTCGCTCTGGAACTGGCGCGCCACAAGGTGGACATTTCTGCTCTCAGTGAGACCCCATTCTCTGAGCAAGGTCAGCTGGAGGAGGTGGTTGCCGGCTACACCTTCTTCTGGAGGAGCAGGCCAAAGACAGAGCGACGCGGCGCTAGTGTTGCCTTTGCCATCCGGAATGACATCGTGGGACGTCTGCCCTGTCTGCCGCATGGTATCAATAATCGTTTGATAAGCCTCCGCCTGCCTCTTCGGGGAGACCTTTTCGCCACCATCATCAGCACCTACGCTCCCCCAATGACGAGCTCTGATGCGGTGAAGACCGAATTCTACGAGGACCTGCACGCCCTGCTGGCGACTGTGCCGAAAGAGGACAAGTTAATTGCCCTTGGTGACTTCAATGCCTGCGTCGGGACGGACCACGCTGCCTGGCAGGGAGTGCTGGGTCCCCACGGTCTCAGTGGATGTAACGATAACGGCCTCCTTCTTCTGCGCACGTGTGTGGAACACCGTCTCCTGCTGACCAACACCTTGTTCCGCCTTCCGACGCGGGAGAAGGCCACGTGGATGCACCCTCGGTTGCGGCGCTGGCATCTGCTGGACTATGTTCTCGTCCGGAGGCGAGATCGACAGGACGTGCTGGTAACCAAGGCGATCCCCGGCGCCGACGGATGGACGGATCACCGCCTTGTCATCTCCAAGAGGAGGCTCCGTCTGCAACCTCGACAAGGGGCCCAAGGTAAGAGGCTGCCAGGTAAGTTAAATACTCTTTTATTAAATTTGCCTGCTCACGAGAAACTGGAGGACCTGCATGCCCTAGATGATAATGCTACCGTCGAGATACGATGATGTCAACTGCGAAATGTCATCCAGTCAACCGCCCTCGAAGTCCTCGGACTCGCACGCAATCAACAACAGGACTGGTTTAACGACAATGACGCCGACATCAGCAACTTACTCGCGGAGAAGAATGGACTACACAATGCCTACATGGACCTTCGGACTGACGCCACCAAAGCAGCCTTTTTCAGATGCCGGCGCCTTGTACAGCAGCGGCTGCGGGAGATGCAGGATGCCTGGATGATCCGAAAGGCTGAGGAAATCCAGGGGTATGCGGACCGCAATGAAGTGAAAAACTTTTTCAAAGCCATCAAGGCCATCTATGGCCCGCGTATCAAGGGGACCGCACCGCTGCTCAGCTCTGACGGCACAACACTGCTGACAGAGAAATCACAAATTCTGAAGCGCTGGGCCGAGCACTTTAGAAGTGTCCTTAATCGCTCGTCAGCCATCTCCGATGCTGCCATTGACCGGCTCTGTCAAGTCGACAAGAACAATGACCTGGACCTGCTTCTTCTCTACGAGAAACCATTCGGGCCGTGCATCAGATTTCCAGCGGTAAAGCACCTGGATCCGACGCAATCCCACCGGAAGTCTACAAGCACAGTGGGCCCCGGCTGATGGCAGAACTCACAACACTCTTCCAGGAGATGTGGCGCCAAGGACAAGTTCCTCAGGATTTCAAAGACGCGACTATCGTCCATCTCTACAAATGGAAGGGTAACCGGCAACTCTGTGATAATCACTGAGGCATCTTGTTGCTCAACATCGCCGGGAAGATCTTCGCCCGTATCCTTCTTAATCGTCTGAACGGTCACCTAGAGCAAAGCCTGCTCCCGGAAAGCTAATGTGGCTTCCGCCGACACCGCGGAACATCCGATATGACCTTTGCCACCCGCCAGCTACAAGAGAAGTGTCAGGAGATGCGAACTCACCTATTCACTACCTTCGTGGATCTAACGAAAGCCTTTCACACGGTGAATCGTGACGGACTGTGAAAAGTCATGCAGAAATTTGGCTGTCCTGAGCGGTTCACGCACATGGTGCGTCAGTTTCATGACGGGATGACGGCGCGAGTCACTGACAACGGGACGGTATCCGAAGCATTCGCAGTGACCGACGGAGTAAAGAAGGGTTGCATATTGGCTCCCACCCTGTTCATTCTCAGGTTCTCGGCTATGCTGATGGAAGTTAACCGTGACGAGCAGCCTGGGATCCGTATCGTCTACAGAACTGACGGGCACCTTCTCAACAGTAGGCGTATGCAGGCTTCAACGCGCGTGTCTACGACTACAATCCATGACTAGCTCTTCGCGGACGACTGCGCCCTTAACACCGTGACGAAGAAGGACATGCAAAGGAGCATGGACCTCTTCGCCGCAGGCTACGCCGATTTTGGATTAACAATCAGTACAGCCAAAACGGTTGTCATGCACCAGTCGCCACTCAGCGCGGAATACAATGCTCCCTGAATCAATGTCAATGGTGCTTAACTCAAAAACGTGGAAACCTTCGCTTATCTAGGAAGCACAATGTCACGCAACACGAGAATCAATGACGAGGTTGCCCAACGGATCTCCAAAGGTAGTCAGGCCTTTTGCCGGCTGCAGGCCTCCGTGTGGAATCGCCATGGTATTCACCTGAACACCAAATTGAGTATGTACAAGGCCGTCGTCATGACGACACTCCTTTACGGAGCGGAAACCTGGACCGTCTACTCGAACCAAGCCAGGAAGCTGAATCACTTCCATCTCAGCTGCCTCCGCAGAATACTGAAACTGAGATGACAAGACAGGATACCGGACACGGAAGTCCTGGAGCAGACCGGAATCCTCAGCATCCACGCCATGCCAAGGTAAGTGCAACTGCGATGGAGTGGCCACCTGGTAAGAATGGATGACGAGCGACTACCCAAACGACTTTTCTACGGATATGTCACTACGGGTGCTCGCCGACAGGGAGGTCAAAAACAACGCTACAAGGACACTTTGAAGAAATCGCTGAAGCAACTGTAAATCAACCCGGCGACCTGGGAGGACCTAGCCCTGGATCTACCGGCATGGAGAAGATCCGTAAAGACTGGTTCAGCAATCTATGAGGCCGACCGGATTGCGGCCGCCAAGGCCAAAAGAGTGGCACGAAAGTCACCAGCGCACCGGACCAACAACGCCAATACCCAGGCCCTGCCAACACGCCCACGCCTTCAACGCAGCTTCCGCGCAAGAATCGGCCTTGTTGGACATCTTCGGACGCAATGCAACAACAATCCGACAATTCCAACTTCTACGTCAAATTCTGCCAACCCTCCTTCAGACTCCCACACCCTCACTCCTGGCATCAATTCCATTACTCCCACCATCATAGAGACCACATCCCCAATACTCATCGCCTTTTACCCCCACCAGCGCAACCACCACCCCTTCGCCTTCACTACCACCACCACCGTCAGCGATGGGGACTCTCTCCTAAACTATCCTCAATGCGACCGCACATTCACCTCACGCATTGGCCTGGGCGGTCACTTGCGAATCCATTGTACAGAGACTGGTGAACCAGTGCCTGGAGCACCAACACACAGCAGAGATCGTCGCCTCCACTGTCCTCACTGTCCTTCCGCATTCACTCATAGTATGGGCCTATTCAGTCACATGCGCATCCATGACAGCGGAATTCACCGCAATGCCAACAACACCGATACACCATGCACACCCTCCGCTCCTGCCATTCTTAGTGCCCCTGCCACCCCCACTACCATGAATGACATACCCCCAGCCTCTACCGATTTCTCCTGCCCACACTGCGCCCGCAACTTCAACTCACACATCGGCCTGGCCAGTCACCTGCAAATCCATCGCACGGAGGCTGGTAAACCAGTGCCTGGGGCTCCGAAATACAGTCGCCGCGCCCGCCTCCACTGCCCTCACTGCTCCCGCACATTTACACACCACATGGGCCTGTCAGGACACATATGCCTCCACGAAAACCTGCGGTAAACCACCAGAGGCTAAGCCACATCAGCGCACACCATCTACACTAATACATAGACAACACCCTCACAATCATCATAGTGTACCTGATAATATCACGGTGTCCTAGAAACCGAGGCTTGGAAGGCTGCCAACCTGACGCTTACACCAGACCACGCCATCGGCCCATTTTATGTGTTATGTGGGTCGAGTGGCTGACCAGTGGACTGGGAGTCAGACGGTGATGGCTCCTCCATATCCTGGTGTGGGCATTATGGGGGCTGTGGCGCGCGAAGACGGGTAGGCCGACCCGTCAGCCAATGCACCCACTCCCACATCAGACAGCTGACTGGCTCGGATGGTGGTCTGCGTTTGGGGGTGGGGGAGAGAGTGAGGTCAAGAGCTCAGCGTATTTTCCTCACTATAAACAATCTGACACGCTTGAAACTATCACGGTGCGCTAAAAGCCGTGGCTTGGAAGATTGCCAACTGGCGGGATAACTCGTACCGCGTTGTCAGCCCAATGTGTGTTTTGTGTAGAGTGGCTGACTGGCGACTGAGAGTCAGGCTACAATAGCTCCTTCTTAATGTAGCCTTTATGGCACTCCCACACCGTGGGATTCGAGCCAGGTGTGGTGGTATGCCCAGGGGCGGCTCCGGCCACGCCAGCCACCTGCGCCCTCTCCCATCTCCAGTCTTATTGAGTCTGTCTTGACACTGGACTCCAGTTGGGGAGGAGGAGAGAGTGCGGTAGCTGCAGCGCAAGGCTACTATCACTTAAAAATAATTCAAGCGCAAGTCGCCGTCCCTGCACAACGTGGTGTGGAGCATACGGTGGTCATCGTCGAAATCGACGGTCGAACTATCATGGTTGTGTTATCACGGTATCCAAGAAACCATGGATTGGAAGGCTGCCAATCTGATGCTTACGCCAGACCACGCCGTCAGTACAGTGTATGTGCTGTGAGTGTCGATTGGCTGAGCAGTGGACTGGGAGTCAGACAACGATGGCTCCTCCTTATTCCCTGATTTAGTGAATCCTGGTATGTGCTTTATGGGGCCAGTTCCTGTTGTGGCGCGCGAAGACGGGTACACTGACCCGTCAGCCAATGCGCCCACTCCCACATCAGACAACTCACTGACTCGGACGTTTGTCTGATTTTTGGGGTGGGGAGAGAGTGAGGTCGACAGCTCAGCGCATTTTCCTCACTATAAACAATCTGACGCGCTTGAAAATATCACCGTGCGCTAAAAGCCACGGCTTGGAAGGTTGCCAACTGACGGGAACACTCGGATGGCGTGTTCAGCCCAATGTGTGTTTTGTGTGCAGTGGCTGACTCGTGGACTGAGAGTTAGGCTGCAATGGCTCCTTCTTAGTGTGACCTTTATGGCACTCCCACTCCGTGGGATCCGAGCCAACTGTGATGGTACGCCCAGGGGTGGCTCCGGCCGCCCCATCCACCTGCGCTTTCTCCCATCTCCGGTCTTCTTGACTCTGTTATGACACCGGGCTCAGGTAGGGGAGGAGGAGAGAGTGCGGTAGATGCAGCGCTAGTCTACTGTCACTTTTAACTAAATCATGCGCAAGTCACCGTCCCTGCACCACCCTTCCGTGGAGCATACGTTGGACATCGTCGAAATTGTCGGTTGAACTATCGTGCATGCAGCCTTGCGAAGTCTCAGGTATGCCTCAAAAGAATCTGAGGCCTTCCTGCAAGCCCTGGAGTTTGGGTTTCACACAGACGTGAGGCAGGTCGAACGACTCATTATCGCAGCAGAAAACGTCTGAAGTCAGTTTCCAGATCTGCTGCAGTTACGGACACAGCAACTATATTGGAGAAACTGGAAGAATAGTTCGGAGGCAACTGGCCGAAAATGAAGCAGAGTAGTAAGGGAAGACGCTAGATCTCAGGGGGTTATGTATCTGATGGAACCCGGTCATACCTCAACATTTAGTGAGGTTGAACTTCACGCAAATGGTGTAAACCGCGTGAGAAGCGAACTGCTTGAGTCATTGTCCCCAGGCCTGCATTCAATTTAGGAGCGTAATGACCAAACACCTCGTATTTTAGGCTAAGTCTTTGCCTGTTTCCTCATGAAACGTTAACTCAAATTTGAATTATGATCTTGGTTCAGAAGAAGTACTTATATGAGATTGTAATATGAATTATCATGCAGTATACTTCCAAGATTTTTCAGTCACGCCAGGATTCCAGCATTTGATTGCACGTTTTTTGGTCACCTGAAAGAAAACCAGTCGGGAAAGAAATACCCACTTAAGTAAAAGGATCAGTCCCCCTAATTTCTATCTTTCTTGTAAATCCAAATATATTTTCCAGAGATCATCAGTAAGCATATCCTTTATTGAGCGTACTTTTTGATTCTACGTATTAACTCAACCTGCGGTTGCACCGGGACGCAGGGTTTCCGCCCTACGCTCTAGACTTTCCTTTAAAGAAGACTTCTTAATTTCTCGATGCTACTGACTGAGTGCTATATAGGGAGCATAAAATTGTGTCAATTCTTAAAGTTCTTAGGGAGCAAATACTTAATCGACGGACACAACGCTAGTTTAACAGAAAGTGGACGGTCTTAAAAAATCGCATACTTGCAAATTTTTTGCAACCGGGAGAAACCATTCCGTCAAGTTGAAAATTTGAAAAAAAACGTCATATACTTGAGGCATGGTTCCTATGCGCCTGATCTGAGACTTTGCTCTTTTCCTCCTGAAACGTTAACCGACATTTGATCTCAGCTGGGAAGAAATAATTGGGTGCAGCAGTAAGATGGATTATCATGCAGCAAACTGCGAAGATACTTTGGTCACGCAAGGATGCCGAGCTTTGATTGAACGTCTTCAAGTCGCCAGAAAAAAAACAAATTCAGCAAAAACCTGACTACTTCAGTAATATGCTCATTCTAACCGCTTTCTGGCGTTCGTGTTAGTCCAAATATATTTTTTAGGCAACCAGAGTAAGAATATTACTTTTTGGCCCCTCCTCTCTGTAAAAGTTACCTGGTGAAGGTGTACCTACCAGTTGTTAAACAGCTCAAAACCTTCGAAATAATTTTCAACTCAAGGTGCCATTGTACCGACACTTAGGGTTTCGAAATTGCATGGCATACACGCTCCTTTTGGGAAGAAGCCCGAATTCCTCGAAGCTTATGAGTGGTTGCCGTATAGGGCTCATTAAATTGTACAGTGGAGGCGATATATGTTGTAAACTTCTAGGAGTGCATTAAATAGACGCAGTCAGACAGTCCACTATCCTCAAAAATCACGCAATTGCAAAACGTTTTTAGACAGGAAGATACCTTTCCATCAAATTGAAAATTAGAAAAGACATCACTTACGACAGCAAACGAACAAGAAGGGCATATTTTTAGGCTTTTTATACAATATGAGTGCCAAAAATAACTGGGAAAAAATCATTCTAGTTAAGCACTCATTTTAGTTATGGTGACTTTAGCAGGAAACCGGAAAGCGCCGCAGTAAAAGCGGCTTTCCTGCCGTGACTGCAATAACTTGGAATCAAATTGCAAGATAATAAATTTTAAAATCCCCATCAACATACTAGATGTGTGTTCATTCTAAAACCGCACGTCTGTAAACTCTCAACAAGCGTCAACAGGGAAGACCCTTGTGTGTCGATAACTCTCAGTTGGGAAGTGGGTCACCTAGCAGAGCATAAACAAGCGGCTTAGGAACCCTAGGCTTTTGTGTTTATTCGTCAAAAAGTAAGGATGATCCTTTGGAAATAGAAATAACGCAGAACTACCGCTTATTCCAATCCAACGGCTATTCCGCGAGCTTTGTAAAATAATTACCCTAAGCGTCAACTACAGGGAACTGTGCGCAGCCCGAAGAGCTGAATTACGTCAGGTCAAACGTATATTCTGCGACCGATGTAAGGAATGTCTGGATCTCTTACACGATAAATGAACTGTGCAGGTGTTCAAATTGCAGCACTGTCGCGAGCTAAAGATACCGTCCCAAAGGTGTAGTGGAACAAGTTTACTTACTGTGTCCTATACTTTAAATGTTTTGATATGGAGATTGGTCATGCAGGTCAAAGTCATTAGGCATCGCAGTGATGAGGAAACACTGGCCGTCAGCCGAACTGACCCTTGGCCTTCATCCTCCTTGTATACCAGTGAATGGTAAAATCAACTTGATCAGTATTAACCTGGTTGTACCACCATGTTAAGAAATTTGCAAGAATTTCTTGAGGTTGACCGCAAGTACCATCGCGTAGACAACATCACGCAATATGAGGGCTTGCGTGACCAACTGGTTGTTTCACTATGGCTACTACAAAACAACGATAGCAGTTGGAGGAACGCTTTCTCATTGCAGCGTTAAATATTTTCATCCATTGTGGGAACTATTTTGAAGCAAATTGACAATGGGTACTCCCACACTAATACATATTACTGATCATGGGTGTGCAGTGGAACGTTGGACTTAACGATCAATGGCCACAAAGTCTGCATTAAAATTCCTGGTTTTGCAAACCTCGTGTTTAGTTATGGGATGTTGATGAAAACTTTGAAGCCAGAAATGGCCATCTCAGTCTCCGTTGATTTGCCACTACTTCCACAGCTATATATATATAGGAGCAGCAAGCACTTTACTCTGATGATGGAAGCGAAAAGGCTTTCGAAACGTCAGTACAAATACAATTTGGTCCATGAACTCGCCCCCTCTTCTTCTTCGTCTTCTTCAGGAGATGATGAACGCGATATATATATATATATATATATATATATATATATATATATATATATATATATATATATTGCTAATTGAAGCAAAAAAATGCGTCCCCGGGCATAAATTAGAAGAAGAGGCGATCACGGGAACAATAGGTTTAATATCCTGACGTTTCAAAATCAAACAAGATTCCATCGTCGGAGGTAGGTTCAGTACGGCGCCTCACAGTATTTATGGGTTCTGAACATGCTGGCTCTACAGCTATTCGTGCAGGATGCACTGCAGGGGGGTGGGGGAGTTAGTTGCTGTCCTGCTGATCATTGATTTTTATATATATATATATATTAGCAGATATTGTGTCGGCAGGGATTTGGATAGCTAAAGAAAGCGAGGTTTTGGACTGATTCTGCCTCTGGATGTCTGCTATCTCATCCTGACAGTGTTTGATCCGTAGGGTTGTTGCCCGTTCGTATAGGCTGCCATCGGAGAAAGTGTTTAAGAACGCAAATAAATCTGTGTGTTCCTCTTGTTATATGAATATATATATTCTGCCGGGACGTAATAAGCCCATAAGTC
Source organism: Schistocephalus solidus (assembly GCA_017591395.1). Classification (NCBI taxonomy): domain Eukaryota; kingdom Metazoa; phylum Platyhelminthes; class Cestoda; order Diphyllobothriidea; family Diphyllobothriidae; genus Schistocephalus; species Schistocephalus solidus. The sequence goes on along the minus strand of WEDG01003391.1, from coordinate 87,173 downwards.
CAACGTATGGTAGTATGAATGGCAGCCTGGGATATGGACAGAAGTTATGTAGTAGATATGACTTAAAGAAGGGAGATGCAAAGGTCAGGGTTAGGAGCTGGACGGATTAATCTCGTATCAGTAGTGGAGCGCATGGGCTGTGAACTCGTAGACATTTCCAAACACTTTGCTGCACATATTGCATTGCCAGGGATTCGATGAGGTATGCAACCCCATGTGTAGGCTGAAGAGGGTCTGATCCTCGAACCCCACCTGACAGTGTCGGCAGACGTAGGGAAAGGATTTGGGTCTGTCAGTCGTAATCGGAGGACGACCGGAGTTCCAGTGCGTCGTCGTCGCCGCCGCCGCCACCGGAGACATGGATGGATCCGCGAGTAACTGGTTGGAAGGCCGTCGGGTATTGGGGGGAATGTCTGCGTTTCTGGCCCGGCGTTTCTCCCTCTAGTGCGGCTGACCAGTCTACCTGTTCCACTAGAGGCTTCCTTTCGACGCAGCTGCTGCCATACGCTCTCGTCTGTGTGTGTAGATAAAAACAAATAAGGAGCGTTCGGGCAAATGTTTTTGTGAGCGTGGCACTCTGACGTCAGATGGGAAGGAAAGGTGAATGTTTCTTCGGATACTGCAGCCCGGACAATCCGAAATCGTCTTCAATTCATCGCAGCAGAGGAGTAAAATGGACGGGAAGTGAAAGAACTGGCGATATTTTGCAAATACCACTCACTATACGCGCACTCAGGACGTAAGTAGTGTTTGCGGTAGTCAACTTCATAAACAACACTCATTTTAAATATCCTACTGTATTGATAAATACTCGCAACCACCAACCTTATCAGACCCTGACGACATGAATACGTTAAGAGGCCCGGAGGTAAATTCAGGTGCAGTGTCCGACTATGTTTAACAACCCGTCCATGTAACAGGCATCTGTAAGGGCAATTCGGATCCAACTTCTAAGGGAGTCCCATAACAGTCACTTTAAAAAAGGTGTCCTCGCAGTCTGATTCTTAAACCTGAGAAGACCTATGCTATTCCATGTCAGGCCTTTTAGCACGTATTGATGGGTTCAAGCGCGCATGGAATGCACCGAGGTTCCATGGGGATGGCCCCTTGGCCCCCCTCTCTCTCTCTCTCTCTCTCTCTCTCTCTCTCTCTCTCTCTCTCTCTCTCTCTCTCACTCTCTAAATCTGCTTCGTTTGCCTGTACGAACCAATACGCTAAGGACGTGCAAGGTGTGGCATCGTGATGCCGCTCGCAATTGATTGTTCCCCACAGTATGACTTCGCATTCTCTCTCTCTCTCTCTCTCTCCTCTCGCTCACATTATAATCGAATGTTTGCACCTCGGAATTAAATGTTGATGAAATTGAGGACAGTGGCTGACAAAGCTAAAACTCCCATCTATGTGTGCTACACCCAACCTGATTCCTACCTCCAGTACCAACCTCTGGCGGTAGAATCAACAAGGTGAGTCAACGAGGGGGGCAATGCTAGGATGCCAATGCTATTGTAAGTCGTAAGCCGGAAAAATCAGCTAGCGGTGACCTTAGTCGGTCGTCACAAGTCATTCGCAGCCCATGATTCTAGACGAATCCCAGACAGCCAGGGCAGGCTTCATCCTTCCTGGTAGGCTCTTACAGTCGATTGCTGCCCGTTAACTTTTTTGACTACTCCCTTTAGCACACAAAGGAAGGTGCCTCCTCTATACTGAAACTTGGAACGTCCGGTTCTCCTTTTCGGTTGTATTGGCTTGAAGGCGAACTACGATTAGCCGTAATGCCAACGCAGACACCCAGATCATCTGCCAGTAGAGGAGGGTTCATCACTTCCATCAAGATGTCTTCATTGAATCCTACTGGTGAGGCAACAAGAACGGACTGAAATGCTTGATGAGAGTCACAAGCTCTCAGACCAGTGATTGTCAAAACGTCCACAGACAGGGGATGGGGGACTGCAATTTGAGAACACTCACCTCGAGACTGACCAGGACTACGGGTTGTCTTGATCGTGTCTGCCACGTAAAGCAAACCGTTGGGTTAGACACCGGAACTGGACCCCTCCCGTAATATGCCCCCTCATAACCCAACACTGAACACTAACCATGGCTCTAACTTATCCATGTAGCACAAGGTTACGCATATTAGTAGGCGATTCCTATTTCCTCGTTCTACCTACTGCCACTCAGACGCGAACCGTATCTCTTGAAAAAAAAACTACTTCAGTCCTTAAAACTGAGCAAAAGTCCAAAACCAAGCCCCCTCCCTTCTGTTGCATATACTCCCCTCTGCCCTGCTCCAAATGTCTAGCCATCGGAATGCGAGCCCGACAGAAGTGGCCAATTCCCTTTAAGATGGACTCCAATGTGGCTTGAGTGCTACTTTTGGATGCAACTCCCTTCTGGCCTGTAGAGTGAATTGACTTTGAAAAGAATTCAGTCGTCGTAACTCCTGCACAGGTAAAACTAACAGTCCGGACATGGCCGAGCAGTCATTATGCCAACCCCCAACACAGGTGATGAAATTTTAGCGGATAACGACCCGCATGCTGGCCATCAAACAATGAACGCACCAAAGCGCATTCCTCCTCGACGAAGGGAGGAGCCGTTAATTGCCGTAGGCATGCCTTAGCATAGCGACGGCATCCTAGACATACTGCACCTCCCTGTGTACGAAGTCTCCGTACCTGATACTCTCTCAGAGGATGGGTTTGTGTTTGAATCCGAATCGTCAGGCGAATAAAGCTCATTCCCCAGCGATCTTATCTACTTATTCTCAGCCTGGACATAATTTTCCGCCGGTCACCTCGACAGTGTAGCGCTGTCTTAACTACTACATTAGGAACAAGTTTGAGATAAAAACTAGTCCCACTTCCGGGTGGATCGGAGCATACCCTTTGGGTTAAAAGGTCAGGCTGGTGCGTACCTTACAAAATCTGGCACGTTCTATGTGCAGGGAAAACAAATAGATTGTTTAAAAGTCAAGTTCGCAAACTAATGTCTTCGGTTGAGGGGTTTTATCAGCGTAAGGTGATAAATACTCATTTTTTCCATGATATCCGCGTGGTGAGGTCGATGTTTTGAGGTAAGGGGAGGAGGGGGAAAATAGAGTAGTGTGTGGACGATTTTTGGAAGTGGCTTAAAGGAGTGGACATCACTGTCGAGTACGGGGAGATGCGCACCGCATATGATGCTCACACACCGTACTCGACCGACGAAAATCGCTCACATCCTCCTCTACCTACCCCTCCTCCAGCCTCGCCATGCGGGTAGCATGCCAAAAGTGAGTATTAACCACAAGACACTTATAAACCCTACCAACCTCTCATATGTTTATTATCTATGTTAACAGTATAGGCCCGACGATTAAGTACCGAAAAAATATGTTTACCAACAGGATTTTTTCCAGATTAAAATGGGAATATTAGCAGGACTGAAATTTCATGTCTCATTCAGACCTGCATAATCAGTTCACCGATCAGACATCACAGAGACAAAACAGTTACCTTTGCACACCCAGAACGCTGTTGGAAAGCAGTCGCGGTGATGGCCCCATTTGCAGAATCCATCATCTTCACTTGGCCCCCCTGCGCCTCCTCAAGGTCATATCGGGCAGGCGTTGAGCTTACCCGCGCGGGCCGTGAGGTATTTTCATTCTCACCTCCCACTTCACAGGAGTTGGGACGTTTGGGTTGTACTGGCAGGGCCGTTTGAGTTCCCACGTCGCCCTTTCCGGTCTCCCCTTCTCGCAGGTCGTTTTCCTGCGGTCGGGAAGTGCGCGGCTGGACGCGGGCGTGTGCTGGCCCCTCCGTCGCCCTCAAGTCCCTCACAGCCACCCGTAGCGGCCTACTGCGGGTCAGTGGGGCGGCTGCAGCCGAGCCCTCCGCGCCGATAGTTTCACGGTGGTAAATAAGGCGTCGGGGTTTACGGCCAGGTTTGGCGCCCGTGGACAGCATTGGTTTCTCGCAGTCAGCTGACTCCGAGTTCTGAAGGGTGGAACTGGAGCGAGTTGTTGTCTCCAAGCCCACAGGTGAGCCCTTCACCTTAGCGCCTTGAAAGTGCGTCTGGTGGTCGGTGGTGGTGGCGGCGGTGGCCTGTCCTCTCTCGAACTCCTGGCTAGGTCGGAGACGGTCCCAAGACCTGGTCTCCTGATCGTCCCGGTGCCGCCGGAACCAGACTGTGTGGCAAGCGAAAGAAGCGTCTGGAACAGGTGGGGCCGATCGGCCCCATCAGACTGGGCAGTAGTCTGGAATGTAGACTCGCGTTCGTCACCCGTCTCTGCTGTCGGTTCTCCTTGCTGGCGCTGCTGATGCATGCCTCTGAGTGAACACTCTCCATCATGTGCATGGCCAGTGCATCACGATTGAGGAAGTCCTCACCGCAGTTGGGGCAGATGAACTGGCCCTTGCTTAGAGCCTCGGGGTAGATGAGTTTCGGCCTCATAAGCGGTGTGGTTACGTGAAAGGCTGGGAGTGTGACTTAGTGTCTGCATCCCCACTCGTTCGGCTCACTTTGGTGGGCTTTTCGAGCTGGGAGTTGCCGGAACTGGACACCTTTCCCTGGAAGAGGCAGGAGCCGCCATCGCCCTTGAGGCCAGCGAAGAGGGTAGACTCCAGGAGCGCCAACTGGGCTGATGCACTCTCACCAAGTAGGTTGGGGTTGGGTAGGGGTCGTGTAGCGCCCGCCGGTGGAAGGAGACCGGGGCCACAGAGACTGTTGAGAATGCAGAGGACGTCTCTGATAACATCGGCGTTGTGCGAGCTTGCCTGCCGTGTCTGCTCCTTAGAGGTTTCGGCCAGAAAGGACGTAGCAGCCAGATCGCTGACGCCGGTTTTGATGCTCGAAGGCAGCAGCTTGTTTAGGACCTGGCAATCTTTATCAGAGACATCTGACTGTTGGGGAAAAGCACTCAGTGTCACCTGTTCAGCAGTTACGTTCATGGCTCTCTGGATGTTTGAACAAAAGGAGAAAATGCAACGTTTGAACAAAGGCTCACTTCTGAATATGCGGTGTTTCCTCTTTTCCTCTGACCTTACCTGTTTGTTGATCCGAGACACAGGAAGGTTTTTTTTGTGAAAAATATTACTCGTTAAAAGCTAGAAGAAAATTGAGAAGAAAGACAAAATGGATAATACAAAAACTACCAGAAAATAAACTATGTTTAGATATTGTCAAACGTTTTGATAGCAGCAAAATTTCAACAAACCACAATGACGGGTACTAAGACCAAATATTATACTTTAACTCTTGCTTTTGATATTAGTTCTCATCAAACCGAAATCGACTAAAAACACGCACGAGGAAACACATTGAAGGATGTACAGCTGGTTACTTGCAGCTGGTTACTGTTTCCCAATTGAATTAATGGCCGCCTTCGAGGGCACCGAAGTCACTGGTTGGAGGAAGAGCTCACGGACAGGAAGCAACGTATACTAACAGCCGCTGTACAGCTGCTGGCTGGGCTCGAGAGAGCCCCAGGGCCGATGGGACGAGTGTGTCCCGTACCACGATCAGTTAATATATGCGATCGCAACCGACAGGACAAAGAAACTGCCGATCAATATTCAGGACCAGGTTGCGGGTTCGAGCCTCAGGTGTTGCGATACCTGGTGTTGGGTATGGCTGGCTGATGGCAGCTAATAAACCATTCCAGTCTCCCTTGTCTTTGTCGGTTGTATTATTCTGCGAAACCAAATGTCTGATATGAAAGCGAATTTCCTGTACACCATTGCGTGGCTTTACGTCGGACATCGCCCCCGCAAGCGATAAAGATGTACATCTGCCCCGAGGAACAGTAGTGTCTTGCACCTGAATGGGTTCACAGTGAGCGGGGTATAATCGGCCTTACACTTTATTTCTACGCCCAGCACATCCTAGGGGCAAGGCAAATTCAAGACCACTGGAGACGGACGTTTGTGTATTGGTTACAAGTGTAATCAGCGCGTCTGCTGGTGGAGATTCTGGCTCTGAAATAAAGGCAACATTCACTCCCCTCGCCTAAAGCAACCCTTATTTTTACCAGGATAAACTCCAAGTGGTTAGACTGACGCCCTTCTTCTAAGTCATCCCACTGAGCGATATCGATGCGCGACCTAGGAGGCCGCAGTTGGGTGTTCTAGACAGCATTGACGAAGGCGGTTTTCTGTTGTCTTAGCCGTTTTGAGGGTGGGAAGAGAAGTCTGGTTGTTTGAGGTATTCCACGAACGCTCTCACTGATGATGGCTAACGGGTCAGAGGATTTGGTCAGCAAAGGTCAGTGGAAATGCTGCAGCAAACTTGTACTACAGCCACTGGCATAGACTGCTTTCTATTCTCCCCCGTCGCACATTTTAGAAGAATGAAGCGCTGTGCCTTCGATGTACAAAAAATAACTCTCACCCTCATAGCTATGTGAAAGCCTGGTTACGTAAGTGGGGGTTATTTTGGCCTAGCTCAGCCCTCTTAAGACATGAATGACCCTGATTATCACCCACGGTTAGAAACGCAAACATGTACACTTGCTTTGAGCAGAGGATTCCCAGCTGAAGTCTAACTGACAAACCGGATCTCTTCGGTTTCACCATCCACCAGTCCCCGTCGATTTGGTTGAATGCTTTTTGGCAGATTTGAGGACTAACACTGACCCGAACTGGGAAAAACGAAGCGGCTTCAGTGGGACTCGAACCCGCAAGACAACAAGGACTGCCAAGTACTTTACAATTGGATCCGTGGATAGCTACTCATCAGAGAAATAGGCACTTGGCGATTTGGTTTGCTTTTCGCAATCTTAGGGTTCAAGCAGGAGAAGGTTTCTGGTCAATTATTTGTCCACGCGGTTATGAAAATTCATCGTGATGAAGGGGAGGAGGCGAAAGTTTCCAAGCTACAAAACCCCAAAACCATATGTTCTGGATCCGATTTAATCTATTCCAGTATAGATTACAGATTTTTATTTCGATGGAAAGATCATCCGGAGAAATTACAATCAAAAACTGTTACTGCCTGTGCAAACAGAGCACTATGAGAGGAAGTACGACGAGGAGGGTTCAAAGCATGTGAAGAAGGAGGTAGGTGTCAATGAAATGCACCGCAGACGGCGCCCACCAGTTTATAAGAACTGACATTCAGCCCAGATCGTCGTGATGGACGCGTATCGGCTTATTTGGCTGGGTGGGGCCGGTATTGGTTGCCGCAGCTGCACAACGGGTCCAATGAGCACCCACTTAGCGATTCGTCCAAGGCAATGTCGCCACCATCAACACATACAGCACAAAGTTCTTATTCCCCTGTCAACACCCCCGCTCTCGGGAGGCATTTTGAGGTTTAATTACGTTTTTTTCGGCCGCACGCACAATCACGCGTTCATGGTGATACTTCCAATAAATGCTCCCCCCGCCTGATTGATTGGACAAACCCCGGCAGTCATCAAGTTGACGAAGAACCACTGTGGGGGTTGGTGACCTCTTCCGTTGACGCGTGGGAGGTAGGAGACTCCGCGTTGAGACCTTGCCTGCCAGCCAGTTCTGCTTGCCTTAGCGGACTGCAATGGGCCATATTAATATTCATTCGGCATGGCCTATCAAGCTGAGGTTGTAGCGACATAAATGATGCAGCAATGAAGCGCATACGTGCGTCTGCGCACCCACGCAAAAGGTCGGAAATTTCACGTGAGGCGGAAAAGCTTCCGTAAATGTGCGTGCTGACAGGAGGGGAGCGGGCGGGCGGGCGGGAGGGAAGGGCGGTAGATAGTGCCGGAGGAGTCGTCAGATGCCGACACCCACCGCCAAACGTCACGGTCTCTCCTCCTCCTCCTCCTCCCCTCACCCCTCACCTCAGTTCATTCCATTGTGTCGTGTCTTCCGAGGGCGGGAACCTGAGGGGGCGAGGAAGTCCACACACACAGACGCTCACACAGTCTGATCGACATGGCGGGGCTTTAGTTCCTGAATAAATTATGCGTTTTCTTAATTAGAAAAGCGGTAGTAAGCGGAAGCGGAGAGCGAGAGCGAGATAGAGAGAGAGAGAGAGAGAGAGAGAGCGAAAAGGAGGGAGATATATGCATAACCATCCACACAAACACAACTGGAAGAAGGGCTGAATTTTAGGCCCGATCCCTGCTGGCCTATAAATAATTGATATTTGCATGGCAGTCTCGCAGTGTTTCGTAGACAGTAAGAGAGCGCGCGCAAGAGAGAGCGAGGGGTCTCTGCCGAATGAATTATTGACGACGGCCGCGGACGTTTTCCCCGGTGTGTCTTCTCTGTGTCCTGCACCCTAAGTGTGCAGGCTTGCGTGACTCTTTGAGACACAAGTTTTACCGGTGTGTGTGTATGAGGGAGTGCAACCCTTAATGGGGCACGGCAACCATCCTTGGCACACACAGAATGAGAGAGGAGTTATTTACTGACGAATGGTTATGTGTAGGCCGATGGCGTAAGTGAATTTTTAAGAGGATGACAAATAAGGGAATAATTTATGACCTACGCCAAGTTAATAAGCGAGGAAGAGAGAGGGAGAGAGAGAGAAAGGGAGCTTATGGCGCAGGGCAAACGCCTCCAAAACCCCCTACCTCCCTTAAAGATCCAGCCCCCTCCCTCCTCCTCCTCCTACCCATCTACTAACTTATCCATCAGTCAGTTTAAATATTCTCGCGTATCACTCAACCTGTTCTTCCTCCCTTCCTCTCTTGGGAAATAGGATGAGGCCGATTTTTGGTAGGCGAAGCCACTGGTTCGGTTCAAAGCCCACTTGATCACTGACAGAGCCTGGTATGGCTAAACAAGTTGTCAGTAACTCAGTCCAGAAAGAACTGCTCTAATCTGCCCCTAAAAGAATGACAAAGAGATAAGGTCTGAGTCTTTGGTGGTCATTGTTCTGCTTCAGGGTTTCATTCTTGGTGACTTTGCTTAAACCGCTTGTGATTCAGTGGAAAGGACCATTGTGCTGAATTATTGAAGGAACGTGACACAACAAGAACTTTTCTCCTTTCGTTGCCGAACAGAGTGTTTCAAGCAATAATTCCTTAGCAATGTGTCACATCTCATGGCGCCTTAAAATAAAACTCTACCCGACGAATGTCCTTAAAAACCGTTTTTTCACTATGAAATAGCATTAAATCGGCTAGGAGCTATGAAGGGACGAAAGAGATTCAGTCGCAAAAATCAAAACCACTCTTGTGACTGACATGTTCACGTGTTGGCTAAAACAAAGTCATCTTAGGCAAAAGTTCAGCGCACAAGTCTATTTGGCTCAAGACGAAGTATAAAAAATTAATCCTGGTGAAAAAGACAAAAGTTGTGAAGGAAACCGATACCGCATCCTTGCTTATACACACCATAGTCTCTTTTATATACAAGAATCACGTCCACCACCACCACAAACGCAACCACCACCACCACCACCACAAAAATCATCATTATCATCATCATCATCATCACCATCATCATCATCATCATCATCATCATCATCATCATCATCATCATCATCATCATCATCATCATCATCATCACTCACATCATCATCATCATCATCATCATCATCATCATCATCATCATCATCATCATCATCATCATCATCATCATCATCATCATCATCATCATCATCATCATCATCATCATCATCATCATCATCATCATCATCATCATCATCATCATCATCATCATCATCATCATCATCATCATCATCATCATCATCATCATCATCATCATCATCATCATCATCATCATCATCATCATCGTCATCATCATCATCATCATCATCCTCATCATCATCATCATCATCATCATCCTCATCATCAGCATCATCATCATCATCGTCATCGTCATCATCATCATCATCATCATCATCATCATCATCATCATCATCATCATCATCATCATCATCATCATCATCATCATCATCATCATCATCATCATCATCACCATCATCATCATCATCATCATCATCATCATCATCATCATCATCATCATCATCATCATCATCATCATCATCATCATCATCATCATCATCATCATCATCATCATCATCATCATCATCATCATCATCATCATCATCATCATCATCATCATCATCATCATCATCATCCTCATCATCATCATCATCATCATCATCATCATCATCATCATCATCATCACATCATCATCATCATCATCATCATCACCACCATCATCGACATAATCATTTTCACTTTACTTGGTAATTTGTTTTCATCTGCTGATTATTGCCCTCCTGCGAAAAAGTTAAAAGTATTTTTTCTGAATTCCAAAAAATCCCTCATTCACCAACTAATGTGAAATGTATGATCGTATTCAACGCTCGCTACTCTACCCAAACCGATAATGAATGCTCCTGTGACATCTCTAACGAACATAATTATTAGGCAGTCGTAGTATAACGGAGCAATGGCAATGCGTTGTCCTTGAAAAGAAATGGATGTAATTAACCTCATATTTCAATTGAGCTGGTTTCTTAGCACTTGCTTAGATCGTAGTACACGTCAACCTATCCTTAAACCTCACGATCCTCCCAACACTTTTCACTGCGTTCATTATGGTCAGCATTCTTTACCGGATTAAAAGGGACGCACAAGAATTCGTTGCCCTCAAATCGTTTGATTGTCCTATTTAAGCAAACAAATAATAAAGATACTCTACGAGCAGCTCCCGCAGCCAACCAATGACTGCCTATCTACAGTTGTTATTGTTCCCGAATGACCTTGTGGCTCATTAGTTGAAGTGTTAGGTTAATAATCAAGCGAGCACAGGTTCAAGCTACGCCTCTGATTAAGTATGGGCGGCTGATGACGGCTATTAAGCCCGAAATAGCATTTCAATCTCCTTTGTCTTCGTTGGTAATAGTGTTCTACAAAGCCGGAACTATCCATTTCTGTCCTGCGACTGGGCCGGATGCATGAAATTCGTTATTCTCTCCTAAACACTGACGCACGTATTCGAGAATTTTAACGATGTTGAATTTGCAGTCAGCATGTGCATTTGAATTGTGCCTGTGAGATTTGCAAGTGGCCGATCTCGAACAAGTGGCCAGATAGCCTGATAGTGTTGAAGAGGTAATATTTCACCCTACAATTTTGAGGCAATGCTATTCAGTTCTGGAGGGTGAACAGAACACACCTGGAGAAAACACCCGGTGTCTCTCAGTAAACGGCGGTTTGAACAAAGAATTGCATTTAAATTCAGTGCGTCAGTGGGCAGAACTATCCTTTGTTTTTGCTTTTTAGTCAATGGAAGAAAAGCCCACAGAGCCTTGCGTTTTAATCAGTTCATCTGACAGCTTACCCAGAAGAAGTACCTAGGTCTAAAAAGGGTGACCGTCTATCGTCCCCTATTCTAGTGACTTCAGGCTCTTAATGAGTATCCCAGACCAGTCCCTCAACTCACTGCAGCGAGGCGGGTGACGGATGCGGTTGAAGTCGCGAAAGTCTACCGTACTGCAAACGAAGTTATGCGCAAGTTGCCAGCGCTGCGCTGGGACACAAAGTTGAACTGTCACATGACTGATTTGAAGGTTGAACTGTCACATGACTGATTTGAAGGACGGACCATCTCGCTCTGAACTAGCCAGTGGGGGGCTGCTCATCGCGTTAGCATGCCATGCCAGCTCACGTATTAGTGACATTCGGTGGTCAAATGAACGAGCTGGAGGCAATCACAATGCCAGTCGTCATTGGATGTTGCAAGAATGGACACTCAAACAATCTGCCTGAATGACGAGAAATTCGCTGCGAGAGTATTGCTGGTCCCAATCACTCTGGTTGCAATCACTCTGTACTGATAACCTGCGTTCTCCCCATTTTTACAAGAATTCTTAAGATACTTGAAATTGCTTATTTATTACAGCCTTGGGTGTCCAACCCAGAGCTATCACAGGCGGTCTAATATCAATGAGTAACCCGGAATTATGGAGTGTTACCGACAAGGTAGGGGGCATGAATGAAAATTTATGACTTAGTTGCCACCAGCAACTAGCCATGTCCAATTAGAATGCAAGAAGACTAGAAATTTGAACCGGAGTCCATCGGCCTAAGAGGTTTTGGGTAAGAATCGGTTATGTGCCCCCCCCCCACAGGATGGGAAATGCGAATGCCGCCCCATAGTGCAGATTACATTTGGGTTAAGTTCAGAAAGATTAGCTGTTACCCTAACCCATGCCGCACCTTTTACCCTAACCTTAACCCCGTTCCTAAACTTAACACAAATCCTTAGCTTGATATTAACCCTGATTTTCCTGGAAGATAGCGTAAAGCCGCCTGTATTATGCAGCGTTTATATTCCCCTTTCTTATAAATCAGCATCTAAACACTCCCTACCAGATTTTTGACGCTTTAGTATCTGAGCCTGTGGGCTGCGATCGAGCTATTCAGAGTCCCATGTTAACGAAATTCACAGCTGATTACGAACAGATTACGGTGGCCGCCGTTTCACAAATATTTCTGATCGCATCCCAGAGGATGGTGACTATATTACTCAAGGGTAGAGTGGTTGACTTAATGTACAATAATCAAAACACCCAATGTTTGTTCAGCCTGCGGTAAGCTGGTTGAAAACGGATACCCGAACCCGTCGCCGATCATCTTTAATCATATCTCTGCATCGGAAGAAGAAGGAGCGAAGTAGCTACTTCGAAAATACCATCCACAGTAAACACATACACGCGAAAGTTACCGTTGCGCTGGACGCTATCACTTGCTATGCTCGAACTATCATCGGCTTACAAAGCTGGCTATCTGCACAGGAGAGGTTGCTCATCAGCCAAATTTCCATCTTCGGTAACTGAGGCTGCTGGTTGCAGTAGGAGTGAGTGCGGAGTAAATGCATCAATCCCTTCAAGGATGAAAGAGCTGAGGTTGGTGTAACAGTCAAATGAGCTTTTCGACCCAATTTCGATGTGCTAAATGTTCGGCACCTTGAGCCGGTTTCGTCCTTTTTTCGAGTTGCTGGTAATTTTCTTCCGAGCTATAAAAATTTGCCCGGAGTTGAGTGAGCTCTTTACTGCTGTTATTAGAATTGGTATCCGCAAACGGATTATTCATTTGCTCGAAAGGATTCCAAATGCGATTTATCATTTCCAACGCGGATATTTACTCAGACCTTTTGTCGCTGTCATGTTAAATCACCTGTGCTCAATTACTTTGGTTCTTAGGCTCGACCGCAACATAATTTATCACCCTGGGGCACTTTCATGTGCATTATTTACTCCCTAACATCCCAGTTTTACTTTTAAGAACCTTAGCCATGTCGAGTAACCTGACCGGCACTTTTACTAGAAGGGCGTTTACACTCGCACCACCAGGCTCATAAGAGGTGGACAAAAGGCACCATTAGTTGTGTCCTCTGGGACCTGGCGTACGATAGTCACAGTGGGGAATCTAAGTCAGCAACAGGGTATCATAGATCATTGCGTCACCTCCCTTTTGCAGCGGGGGGATCGAGCTACTCAGATCGGATATTCGCACAAAAATGTGCTTTGCCATCCCCGTATGTGTCAAAATCAAAGCCAACACAAAGTATCCTTCTATATTGGCCAATTTGAGCATGTTTTCGGCTTCTGTTTTAATGTTCCTTAACTTTTTTAACTCGTTCAATTTATAAACTCCGTGGTGGAGAACTCTTTTTATGCAACATTTGGAACGATGGTTTCAACCAAACTTGCGCTTTGGGTCTGTCCTAAATTTTCGTGAGGGGATACGGATCGTCGCACGGGTTAAAGGGATGGGGGCAGTGACCATGAAGTTGACGCTTGTTGAGTCTTCAACCATCCTCAGAACACACTTTTGTGAACACGGAGAACACGCTTCAGTGCAAATCAACCCAGCTTTGATCATAGAGTTGGCTTGAATGTTTCTGCAAAAATTCAGCAGACTCAATCCATACTACTCACATTCTGCTGACCGATAGTCAGTAGTGTATACATACTGAATTATTTATGATATCGAGAGCACAGTTACCAGCTGAAGATCCAGTCACACGTGTTTCGCTAATCCTGTGTCGTGCACGACAGATTTGCGAGGGGTTCGGCTCATCAGTAGGAATCTCCAGCGTTCCCCATGTGCTTTCGGATGTATTAATTCCAATTTATACATTGCCTTTCTTAATCTGCTTGAAAAATAAATCCACGAATGGCCCTTTAGCATCTTTAGAATGCTCCCCAGTAGCTGATGGATGTCGGCTCAAATTTCCATATCAGGTTTCGGACGGAACCTAAAAGTTATTTCTGAAGAAATTAATAAAGGCAGCATTCAAACTGGAACTAAGAAACTAAGACGCGCGAGGGGAACGTTTGGGGACCTGCCGATGCACCGGTTACCCTCCGCACTTACGTCATGCAGCGGCGGAAGATCAGTGAAACACGCAAGTCTGGTATTTTAGCTAGTATATATTCTGGCGGTATGATAAATTATTCAGTATTTCATCCTTTTCTCGCCAGCATACCACTTGATCGGCACGACAATCTCAGTGCTGTGTTGTAGGGAGTCGGAGAGGTAGTAACGAGTGCCACGGAGGTGAGAGGAAAGAACTGAGATGTTCTAATAAAAAAGTTTAAAGTCATGTCCATATATAATTGCTTTCACTCTTATAAGCCCCTTTTGACATGAATGAACGGGTAAAGCAGCGGCTGAGGTTGTAAAAAGTAATCCCTGATTGGTGGAAACCTCACTAGAAACTAATTCCCTCACGCGATGGACGTCGACATTAGCAGCGGTCCAAATAAGACCTTTTTGTCATTATAAGACGTTAAATAACTCCCCGTATCTGTGCCGATTGATTTACCCTGCCAGCTTAAAGTTTGGACACGTGTTCCGGTGATTCTTTTTCACGGTATGGCTCATCATTGTGTCTCCAAGCCTTCCCCATGCGCACTCTGGTACATAAATTCTAGTTTCCAATATCAAGTTTTTGTTTAATTTCCTCATGGAAATCTGAGATAAATGCTTCGGGCACGAACGTTCTCAGGCTCAGCCCGAGAATAAGAATGAATATCCTAGCAGAAGTCAGCCGGCTTTAGCAGAATCACCGCATCAGATTAATTTTCTGTCAACAGGCAGGCAGTAGTATATAAAGACTGAATGATTGGTCCACATTGGCAGCACGGATGCGCGTTTTGGCCATTTTCTGCCTGTGCGTGATGCAGCCTTCGACTAGTTAATGAGTTTTGCAGCGTTCCCATGCGATCTCTGTTCCAGTTTCTACTACCAAGCCTTGTAGCTTATTTAGAAAGTAATATGTGGACGTGTAAACTCAGCCCCTGCCGGCATCAGGAAGTTGGTTCATAATTAACAAAATGCCTTCGGTGTGACACATCATTGCATTTGCTATGCTAGTCGATGTACAGGAGCTCAGAGCCAAGCCAATAATGCCATAAGTGTAAGCAACCTAGGCTGTGCTCATTTCGCAACGCTTTTAGTACATCAAGATGGCGGAAATATTAATTAACGTTTCATCCAAAATGCCCGAGTTATGATACCGTCCTTCCTCGGAGTTCATTCTAGCGCGTGCGAGCGATGTTGTGAAGGAATTTATACACAGAGCTGGTTTAGATTTTGCCGGGGGAGGGGAGGTGGGTTAAGTATATTAGGTAGGCTGAAAAAATTGGTTTAATTCACTGTCTTTAAAAGCCCTCATCAGCCTTATCTTGCTTCTATATTTCGGTGCTGAAATTCGTTCCTTTGCAGGGGTGGGACGAACAATAATTTACGGTTTATTCAGGTGTATTTGTCAAAAAGGACTTGTAAGGGCCACGATTATGGCCTCTATGCAGTTTGCTCAAGAAAGCCAAGGAAATTGACAGTATTATAAACTTGTAAACAGTTCTTTATGGTATGGGTGTGGGATAACTATCCAGACCTCGAAGTTACTTTTTATGTGTCTAGGCCAGGGCAGTTGGACAAGAAGCGAGGCAAATGTATCAGACCATAGCTGTCTATTATTTACCAACCCCAGCGTCGCAGGAGAGCTTGAATACCTAACGCGTAAGTTGGTATCATTCCACTCTGTTGGAATTCCAGTTTTTGTGGTCGTTGATGAATATGTTTACCATTCAAAAACCCAACACTTGCAGCTGTACAGTTCTGTGTTCACTTTTACATGATATATGAATTGTTAAGGAGCCTATCTACTTTTTGGAACACTCCGTGTAAAAATATCACCACAAATATTTCTTTCTGCTCACAGAACAGTTCATAAACACGATTGACGGTGCACAATCAAAAATCCTGTACGCGTCTGTTCAGGGTCCAAACTCGTGCAGCAAATAATTGGAATTGTAGGTGGTAATCGACTTCGTTTTGGAGAGTCGCGTTTTTGGAGAGTCGCGTTATAAGTACTAACATGCCATCACACGCAGGACTGCCAGGCAAACAAGTAGCTTCATTGGTAGGCGAAGTTCCTATGTTAGGGCGACTGAGCAGCGCTAAGTATAGAGGCAAGCAATGCCAACCCACTTGGAAGAGAGTTTGTCTGATTCTTAAGCTTACTCTATCTTTTTTCCTACAAACAATGCTAGAGAAGACAGGAAACGTCCAAGGTGCTAATACGTATCTGGAAAGAAAAGTCCAAAACACCACCAGTTCAGGTCTCGTCTGATCTCGCCTGCGGCTGGACGAGTTGATACAGAATGTCGTTCTACACCTAGGCTCATTCTATTCCAGGTGACACTGTTTCCACCATTGCAAGCCAGACTCCCCTTGGGCAGATTCAGGAGGATGGCGATGCTATTGCATCCCTGGAAGAAAACCCTCCAAAAGTGTGCCGATTCTTCCTCTTCCAAAGTCTACAAAGTTGCCCCGACACAACTAGCCGGTGAAAGTTAAATCTCCTAGTTTCCTTGCAGTCGACTTTCAAGTGACTGGACAAACATTCTTTTTATTTAGACTCGCCAGATGTTCATATGTTTGTTTTACAACAGATTTCGTTAAGGGTCATTTGTTATCTTCGAGAGTTTATAGGCTTACTAAGAAACAGAGCTTCATTCTAAGGCCACGAACAATTCCCAGGGTATTTCATAGTGTCAGTTTTATGTGCGAAGCATATAAGTATATACTGTTAGTACAAGGAAAAAGATTTTAATAATAAAGAACCAGTTAACTCAACTGGATGGCTCACATGAGGCTCCTCCGTTCGCGGTTTTGACATGGCTCTTACGACACCCACGTGAGGAAGGGCAAATATACCAGAAAGCGCATCCAGCCAACCAATCAGATTGCAATTATTGTTTATTACGCACGCATGCGCCTGTGCACGCCAATCATAACCTACGCATTTCCTGTTGTAAGACTGCATTTCCAGGCAGCGCACACACCGAATTCCTGTGTTGTTGTGTTCTTGTCTGTGTGTGTGAGCCTGCGCCCCACCCCGCCTCTGGTCTTCTTGACTCTGTCGGGATAAGAATAGAGTGAGGTAGACGCTCTGAAAGTCGACTATAACTTAAAACTCACCCACGTGCAAATCAGCATCCCTACTCCACCTTTTTATGAAGTATACGGTTGACCTAGTCGGATAAGACAGTTAAACTGATGTGTCTATCAGACCCCAAACCTCCCTCCAATTACGATTTGCGCTACTGATGCGTAAAACCACAACATGGTTAAAAGATTCCAGGTCAAGTGTCTATTTGACCTTGTGAAAAGCCTGCCTTAGACGTACGCCTCCACGCCGCGTTAGTCACTGCCAAACCCAATTACTTGCTGGATAACAGGTTCGAACGAGCAAGAAGTGCATGTGAGAAGGAAGAGGAAGCTAAGTCAAAGTTGGGTAATTCATCCCATCCATACATCAACGCCTCTCTCGCTATACTAAACCTGATGCATTATACTTTATCACCAGGTGGTTGGAAGGGTCCCATGTGATCTTCCAACTGGGTTCTTCTAAGTGTTAAGAATCATCATGCAAATTTTGACCAATACAGCCCTATGAACAAACACGACGTCAATAACTAGCATATTTTCCCCAAGCTATCCCCATTTACAAATTTACGTGTTATCAAACATTCTACTCTATATTTTTGAGTAATATTATTTTATAATTGATTCGTCCAATACCCTGTAGAGTGACGGGGAGATAACCTTTTGTCCAACGTTCAGTATGTGCCGGCGTTTTTTAATTTGCAGTCATTGAAATTAATAGGGAGTTCAAAGGCGTAGCGTAACTTTCCTTAATAAAACGGAACTGAACGGAAATGAATCTTGAACAGTAGGTCCGTGCTACATAGGGAGACACAATGTCCGGTTCCTTGAAATCCACTCAGCTCCAAACGGCTCGAGGCTTCTGGAAACTGTCACGTGATCTATTTGGTGGAAGGTACTCAACCTTATAAATAGGGGTAATTCGGTGTGGCAGCAAACTATATCCGATGCCAGGCAGAAGGGCACCTAGGTACGCAATTCATTCTGAATTTTCCTACTAACAAGACACTATCCCAACTAGTAATCATCATTTGGAGAAAACAATTCGGCGTTTACGAAGGCATCCATCTCTAGGTCCAACAGTACTTTACGCTTTGAGGTGAATACCCGAATTCCATGTGTATATATAAGAAGGAAAAACGAAGGCTGCTCGATCGCCAGAACATTTCTCTATGTGAAAGCTCAGACGAATAAATAAGTGGGTCCAACGATCGAATCGTCTTCTTCTCTATTACTTTGCGTCCCTGCTACAGCTCAGTTTGCTTAGAGAAGGAATACTTCTTGTTAAAAATTGCCGAACTTTCTGAGTATACTAGGTTTAGTAGGGGATTTTGGCATATCTGAATAATTCATTTGATCCACGTCAGCAACACTCTTGCTAACTGAGCTATGAGGCCTCACCGGGAACCTTGAGTTTAATCAAGCTTGGGTCAAGTATAGAATCCACCAAATCTGTGCCGGTGCCTGGTAGTCATCTGGTAGATTCTAGATTGCTTGCTTAACAAAAACTGCTTGGACATTCAGCTTACTGTATCAGAAGTGGTGGGTTCTATACATTGTTTTACGTATTTTGTAGCAAACAACAGCTTCTTCTAAGTTTTACTCGGAACGGCGGTATCTAGCAGGTTTGAAAAGGCGTTTCGATTCTCAAGCAATTGCGTTATCTACCAATCGACGCACGTGCGTTTAAAATTCTTAAACCACACGTCATGGAATTTCCAGTTATACAATTAGTTAAATCCCATATAGTATTGAATAGGTGTATCTGGCGCACGAAAGTTTTCCAATGAATATGGACCACCTTGTCTGATTTATAGGGAGTGTGAAGAAACAGAAATATTCTGTGATATCTGAATAGTAATTTCCTGGTTTTAAAATGCCCCACAGTTAGAAACGTTTTTAAAACCGAAAAATGATTAGAAACTTGAAAGAAGACTGTTTTAGAAGAAATCCCAAGAATATGTTGTGGGGGTCTTCTTGAAGTTATACTTAATTTGGTAGGAACATTGAAAATAAACAGGGAAGTGTTCCTTTTTACTGAGTGTGACTTTGCCGACGGCCAGACAGGCATATATTATGAGCTGGCATCCTGGTGTGACACCAAATGCTAATCAGTATAGAAAGCCCACCTAGGTATTCCTTTCCAACTGCAAGCACAGTCCAGAATTTCGGTTAATATTTCATGATTCACATCCTCACTGAATTGACTTCTAAAGTTTAAAGTGGTAATATTTACAGACTATTCTTTTTTCAACTGCAGTCATGCAATTGGATGCCATGATTTATCCAAGTGCTAATAACCCACATTTGGTCAGGATTCGTCATTATCTAGAAAAAATCTAGCATTTGGTCAGCTCGTTTTGCATTGAGGAACGATGGATCCCCCCACTACAGTTTCATTAATTTTGAGTCTCCTTTTGACATTGTGGCTGTTTATTCCGTCACTTCCAAACTGACCTTGCCGAAAGTGCGTCTTCCATTGTCCACAGACACAAAAATAACTAATCTGAACTTAAGCATTGCAAGGTCTCGTTGAGTATTGGGTAATACTGTGACTGTGGCTGTTTATTCCGTCACTTCCAAACTGACCTTGCCGAAAGTGCGTCTTCCATTGTCTACAGACACAAAAATAACTAATCTGAACTTAAGCATTGCAAGGTCTCGTTGAGTATTGGGTAATACTGTGACTGTGGCTGTTTATTCCGTCACTTCCAAACTGACCTTGCCGAAAGTGCGTTTTCCATTGTCCACAGACAAAAAAAATAACTAATCTGAACTTAAGCATTGCAAGGTCTCGTTGAGTATTGGGTAATACATGGGACTGTGGCTGTTTATTCCGTCACTTCCAAACTGACCTTGCCGAAAGTGCGTCTTCCATTGTCCACAGACACAAAAAATAACTAATCTGAACTTAAGCATTGCAAGTTCTCGTTGAGTATTGGGTAATACATGGGACTGTGGCTGTTTATTCCGTCACTTCCAAACTGACCTTGCCGAAAGTGCGTCTTCCATTGTCCACAGACACAAAAAATAACTAATCTGAACTTAAGCATTGCAAGTTCTCGTTGAGTATTGGGTAATACATGGGACTGTGGCTGTTTATTCCGTCACTTCCAAACTGACCTTGCCAAAGTGCGTCTTCCATTGTCCACAGACACAAAAAATAACTAATCTGAAATTAAGCATTGCAAGGTCTCGTTGAGTATTGGGTAATACATGGGACTGTGGCTGTTTATTCCGTCACTTCCAAACTGACCTTGCCGAAAGTGCGTCTTCCATTGTCCACAGACACAAAAAAATAACTAATCTGAACTTAAAGCATTGCAAGGTCTCGTTGAGTATTGGTTAATACATGGGACTGTGGCTGTTTATTCCGTCACTTCCAAACTGACCTTGCCGAAAGTGCGTCTTCCATTGTCCACAGACACAAAAAATAACTAATCTGAACTTAAGCATTGCAAGTTCTCGTTGAGTATTGGGTAATACATGGGACTGTGGCTGTTTATTCCGTCACTTCCAAACTGACCTTGCCGAAAGTGCGTCTTCCATTGTCCACAGACACAAAAAATAACTAATCTGAACTTAAGCATTGCAAGTTCTCGTTGAGTATTGGGTAATACATGGGACTGTGGCTGTTTATTCCGTCACTTCCAAACTGACCTTGCCGAAAGTGCGTCTTCCATTGTCCACAGACACAAAAAATAACTAATCTGAACTTAAGCATTGCAAGTTCTCGTTGAGTATTGGGTAATACATGGGACTGTGGCTGTTTATTCCGTCACTTCCAAACTGACCTTGCCGAAAGTGCGTCTTCCATTGTCCACAGACACAAAAAATAACTAATCTGAACTTAAGCATTGCAAGTTCTCGTTGAGTATTGGGTAATACATGGGACTGTGGCTGTTTATTCCGTCACTTCCAAACTGACCTTGCCGAAAGTGCGTCTTCCATTGTCCACAGACACAAAAAATAACTAATCTGAACTTAAGCATTGCAAGGTCTCGTTGAGTATTGGGTAATACATGGGACTGTGGCTGTTTATTCCGTCACTTCCAAACTGACCTTGCCGAAAGTGCGTCTTCCATTGTCCACAGACACAAAAAATAACTAATCTGAACTTAAGCATTGCAAGTTCTCGTTGAGTATTGGGTAATACATGGGACTGTGGCTGTTTATTCCGTCACTTCCAAACTGACCTTGCCGAAAGTGCGTCTTCCATTGTCCACAGACACAAAAAATAACTAATCTGAACTTAAGCATTGCAAGTTCTCGTTGAGTATTGGGTAATACATGGGACTGTGGCTGTTTATTCCGTCACTTCCAAAACTGACCTTGCCGAAAGTGCGTCTTCCATTGTCCACAGACACAAAAATAACTAATCTGAACTTAAGCATTGCAAGTTCTCGTTGAGTATTGGGTAATACATGGGACTGTGGCTGTTTATTCCGTCACTTCCAAACTGACCTTGCCGAAAGTGCGTCTTCCATTGTCCACAGACACAAAAATAACTAATCTGAACTTAAGCATTGCAAGTTCTCGTTGAGTATTGGGTAATACATGGGACTGTGGCTGTTTATTCCGTCACTTCCAAACTGACCTTGCCGAAAGTGCGTCTTCCATTGTCCACAGACACAAAAAATAACTAATCTGAACTTAAGCATTGCAAGTTCTCGTTGAGTATTGGGTAATACATGGGACTGTGGCTGTTTATTCCGTCACTTCCAAACTGACCTTTGCCGAAAGTGCGTCTTCCATTGTCCACAGACACAAAAAAATAACTAATCTGAACTTAAGCATTGCAAGTTCTCGTTGAGTATTGGGTAATACATGGGACTGTGGCTGTTTATTCCGTCACTTCCAAACTGACCTTGCCGAAAGTGCGTCTTCCATTGTCCACAGACACAAAAATAACTAATCTGAACTTAAGCATTGCAAGTTCTCGTTGAGTATTGGGTAATACATGGGACTGTGGCTGTTTATTCCGTCACTTCCAAACTGACCTTGCCGAAAGTGCGTCTTCCATTGACCACAGACACAAAAAATAACTAATCTGAACTTAAGCATTGCAAGGTCTCGTTGAGTATTGGGTAATACATGGGACTGTGGCTGTTTATTCCGTCACTTCCAAACTGACCTTGCCGAAAGTGCGTCTTCCATTGACCACAGACACAAAAAATAACTAATCTGAACTTAAGCATTGCAAGGTCTCGTTGAGTATTGGGTAATACTGTGACTGTGGCTGTTTATTCCGTCACTTCCAAACTGACCTTGCCGAAAGTGCGTCTTCCATTGACCACAGACACAAAAAATAACTAATCTGAACTTAAGCATTGCAAGGTCTCGTTGAGTATTGGGTAATACTGTGACTGTGGCTGTTTATTCCGTCACTTCCAAACTGACCTTGCCGAAAGTGCGTCTTCCATTGACCACAGACACAAAAAATAACTAATCTGAACTTAAGCATTGCAAGGTCTCGTTGAGTATTGGGTAATACTGTGACTGTGGCTGTTTATTCCGTCACTTCCAAACTGACCTTGCCGAAAGTGCGTCTTCCATTGTCCACAGACACAAAAAATAACTAATCTGAACTTAAGCATTGCAAGGTCTCGTTGAGTATTGTGTAATACTGTGACTGTGGCTGTTTATTCCGTCACTTCCAAACTGACCTTGCCGAAAGTGCGTCTTCCATTGTCCACAGACACAAAAAATAACTAATCTGAACTTAAGCATTGCAAGGTCTCGTTGAGTATTGGGTAATACTGTGACTGTGGCTGTTTATTCCGTCACTTCCAAACTGACCTTGCCGAAAGTGCGTCTTCCATTGTCCACAGACACAAAAATAACTAATCTGAACTTAAGCATTGCAAGGTCTCGTTGAGTATTGGGTAATACTGTGACTGTGGCTGTTTATTCCGTCACTTCCAAACTGACCTTGCCGAAAGTGCGTCTTCCATTGACCACAGACACAAAAAATAACTAATCTGAACTTAAGCATTGCAAGGTCTCGTTGAGTATTGGGTAATACATGTGACTGTGGCTGTTTATTCCGTCACTTCCAAACTGACCTTGCCGAAAGTGCGTCTTCCATTGTCCACAGACACAAAAAAATAACTAATCTGAACTTAAGCATTGCAAGGTCTCGTTGAGTATTGGGTAATACATGTGACTGTGGCTGTTTATTCCGTCACTTCCAAACTGACCTTGCCGAAAGTGCGTCTTCCATTGACCACAGACACAAAAAATAACTAATCTGAACTTAAGCATTGCAAGGTCTCGTTGAGTATTGGGTAATACATGGGACTGTGGCTGTTTATTCCGTCACTTCCAAACTGACCTTGCCGAAAGTGCGTCTTCCATTGTCCACAGACACAAAAAATAACTAATCTGAACTTAAGCATTGCAAGGTCTCGTTGAGTATTGGGTAATACTGTGACTGTGGCTGTTTATTCCGTCACTTCCAAACTGACCTTTGCCGAAAGTGCGTCTTCCATTGATCCACAGACACAAAAAAATAACTAATCTGAACTTAAGCATTGCAAGGTCTCGTTGAGTATTGGGTAATACATGGGACTGTGGCTGTTTATTCCGTCACTTCCAAACTGAGCTTGCCGAAAGTGCGTCTTCCATTGACCACAGACACAAAAAAATAACTAATCTGAACTTAAGCATTGCAAGTCTCGTTGAGTATTGGGTAATACATGTGACTGTGGCTGTTTATTCCGTCACTTCCAAAACTGACCTTGCCGAAAGTGCGTCTTCCATTGATCCACAGACACAAAAATAACTAATCTGAACTTAAGCATTGCAAGGTCTCGTTGAGTATTGGGTAATACATGTGACTGTGGCTGTTTATTCCGTCACTTCCAAACTGACCTTGCCGAAAGTGCGTCTTCCATTGACCACAGACACAAAAAAATAACTAATCTGAACTTAAGCATTGCAAGTTCTCGCTGAGTATTGGGTAATACCATGGGACTGTGGCTGTTTATTCCGTCACTTCCAAACTGACCTTGCCGAAAGTGCGTCTTCCATTGACCACAGACACAAAAATAACTAATCTGGAACTTAAGCATTGCAAGGTCTCGTTGAGTATTGGGTAATACCATGTGACTGTGGCTGTTTATTCCGTCACTTCCAAACTGACCTTGCCGAAAGTGCGTCTTCCATTGACCACAGACACAAAAATAACTAATCTGAACTTAAGCATTGCAAGGTCTCGTTGAGTATTGGGTAATACATGTGACTGTGGCTGTTTATTCCGTCACTTCCAAACCGACCTTGCCGAAAGTGCGTCTTCCATTGTCCACAGACACAAAAATAACTAATCTGAACTTAAGCATTGCAAGGGTCTCGTTGAGTATTGGGTAATACATGGGACTGTGGCTGTTTATTCCGTCACTTCCAAACTGACCTTGCCGAAAGTGCGTCTTCCATTGACCACAGACACAAAAAAATAACTAATCTGAACTTAAGCATTGCAAGGTCTCGTTGAGTATTGGGTAATACATGGACTGTGGCTGTTTATTCCGTCACTTCCAAACTGACCTTGCCGAAAGTGCGTCTTCCATTGACCACAGACACAAAAATAACTAATCTGAACTTAAGCATTGCAAGGTCTCGTTGAGTATTGGGTAATACTGTGACTGTGGCTGTTTATTCCGTCACTTCCAAACTGACCTTTGCCGAAAGTGCGTCTTCCATTGTCCACAGACACAAAAATAACTAATCTGAACTTAAGCATTGCAAGTTCTCGCTGAGTATTGGTAATACATGGGACTGTGGTTGCTTTATTCCGTCACTTCCAAACTGACCTTGCCGAAAGTGCGTCTTCCATTGTCCACAGACACAAAAATAACTAATCTGAACTTAAGCATTGCAAGGTCTCGTTGAGTATTGGGTAATACTGTGACTGTGGCTGTTTATTCCGTCACTTCCAAACTGACCCTTGCCGAAAGTGTCTTCCATTGTCCACAGACACAAAAATAACTAATCTGAACTTAAGCATTGCAAGTGTCCTCGTTGGAGTATTGGGTAATACATGGGACTGTGGCTGTTTATTCCGTCACTTCCAAACTGACCTTTGCCGAAAGTGCGTCTTCCATTGTCCACAGACACGTACAACTAATCTGAACTTAAGCATTGCAAGGTCTCTCGTTGAGTATTGGGTAATACATGTGACTGTGGCTGTTTATTCCGTCACTTCCAAACTGACCTTGCCGAAAGTGCGTCTTCCATTGACCACAAGACACAAAAAAATAACTAATCCTGAACTTAAGCATTGCAAGGTCTCTGCTGAGTATTGGGGTAATACATGGGACTGTGGCTGTTTATTCCGTCACTTCCAAACTGACCTTGCCGAAAGTGCGTCTTCCATTGACCACAGACACAAAAAAATAACTAATCTGAACTTAAGCATTGCAAGTTCTCGTTGAGTATGGGTAATACATGGGACTGTGGTTGTTTTATTCCGTCACTTCCAAACTGACTCTTGCCGAAAGTGCGTCTTCCATTGTCCACAGACACAAAATAACTAATCTGAACTTAAGCATTGCAAGTTCTCGTTGAGTATTGGGTAATACATGGGACTGTGGCTGTTTATTCCGTCACTTCCAAACTGACCTTGCCGAAAGTGCGTCTTCCATTGTCCACAGACACAAAAAATAACTAATCTGAACTTAAGCATTGCAAGGTCTCGTTGAGTATTGGGTAATACATGGGACTGTGGCTGTTTATTCCGTCACTTCCAAACTGACCTTGCCGAAAGTGCGTCTTCCATTGTCCACAGACACAAAAAATAACTAATCTGAACTTAAGCATTGCAAGTTCTCGTTGAGTATTGGGTAATACATGGGACTGTGGCTGTTTATTCCGTCACTTCCAAACTGACCTTGCCGAAAGTGCGTCTTCCATTGTCTACAGACACAAAAATAACTAATCTGAACTTAAGCATTGCAAGGTCTCGTTGAGTATTGGGTAATACATGGGACTGTGGTTGTTTATTCCGTCACTTCTAAACTGACCTTTGCCGAAAGTGCGTCTTCCATTGTCCACAGACACAAAAATAACTAATCTGAACTTAAGCATTGCAAGGTCTCGTTGAGTATTGGGTAATACTGTGACTGTGGCTGTTTATTCCGTCACTTCCAAACTGACCTTGCCGAAAGTGCGTCTTCCATTGTCCACAGACACAAAAATAACTAATCTGAACTTAAGCATTGCAAGGTCTCGTTGAGTATTGGGTAATACATGGGACTGTGGCTGTTTATTCCGTCACTTCCAAACTGACCTTGCCGAAAGTGCGTCTTCCATTGTCCACAGACACAAAAATAACTAATCTGAACTTAAGCATTGCAAGTTCTCGTTGAGTATTGGGTAATACATGGGACTGTGGCTGCTTATTCCGTCACTTCCAAACTGACCTTGCCGAAAGTGCGTCTTCCATTGTCCACAGACACAAAAATAACTAATCTGAACTTAAGCATTGCAAGGTCTCGTTGAGTATTGGGTAATACATGTGACTGTGGCTGTTTATTCCGTCACTTCCAAACTGATCCTTGCCGAAAGTGCGTCTTCCATTGTCCACAGACACAAAAAAATAACTAATCTGAACTTAAGCATTGCAAGTTCTCGTTGAGTATTGGGTAATACATGTGACTGTGGTTGCTTTATTCCGTCACTTCCAAACTGACCTTTTGCCGAAAGTGCGTCTTCCATTGTCCACAGACACAAAAAAATAACTAATCTGAACTTAAGCATTGCAAGGTCTCGCTGAGTATTGGGTAATACATGGGACTGTGGCTGTTTATTCCGTCACTTCCAAACTGACCTTTGCCGAAAGTGCGTCTTCCATTGTCCACAGACACAAAAATAACTAATCTGAACTTAAGCATTGCAAGTTCTCGTTGAGTATTGGGTAATACATGGGACTGTGGCTGCTTTATTCCGTCACTTCCAAACTGACCTTGCCGAAAGTGCGTCTTCCATTGTCCACAGACACAAAAAAATAACTAATCTGAACTTAAGCATTGCGAGGTTCTCGTTGAGTATTGGGTAATACATGGACTGTGGCTGCTTTATTCCGTCACTCCAAACCGACCTTGCCGAAAGTGAGTCTTCCATTGTCCACAGACACAAAAATAAACTAATCCGAACTTAAGCATTGCAAGTTCTCGCTGAGCATTGGGCAATATCAGTGGACTGTGGCTGTTTATTCCGTCACTTCCAAACTGACCTTGCCGAAAGTGCGTCTTCCATTGTCCACAGACACAAAATAACTAATCTGAACTTAAGCATTGCAAGGTCTCGTTGAGTATTGGGTAATACATGGGACTGTGGCTGTTTATTCCGTCACTTCCAAACTGACCTTGCCGAAAGTGCGTCTTCCATTGTCCACAGACACAAAAATAACTAATCTGAACTTAAGCATTGCAAGTTCTCGTTGAGTATTGGGTAATACCATGGGACTGTGGCTGCTTATTCCGTCACTTCCAAACTGACCTTTGCCGAAAGTGCGTCTTCCATTGTCCACAGACACAAAAATAACTAATCTGAACTTCTAAGCATTGCAAGTTCTCGCTGAGTATTGCAATACATGGACTGTGGCTGTTTATTCCGTCACTTCCTAAACTGACCTTTGCCGAAAGTGCGTCTTCCATTGTCCACAGACACAAAAATAACTAATCTGAACTTAAGCATTGCAAGGTCTCGTTGAGTATTGGGTAATACATGGGACTGTGGCTGTTTATTCCGATCACTTCCAAACTGACTCTTGCCGAAAGTGCGTCTTCCATTGTCCACAGACACAAAAATAACTAATCTGAACTTAAGCATTGCAAGTCTCGTTGAGTATTGGGTATAACATGGGACTGTGGCTGTTTATTCCGTCACTCCAAACTGACCTTTGCCGAAAGTGCGTCTTCCATTGTCCACAGACACAAAAATAACTAATCTGAACTTAAGCATTGCAAGTTCTCGTTGAGTATTGGGTAATACATGGACTGCATGTTTATTCCGTCACTTCCAAACTGACCTTGCCGAAAGTGCGTCTTCCATTGTCCACAGACACAAAAATAACTAATCTGGAACTTAAGCATTGCAAGGTCTCGTTGAGTATTGGGTAATACATGGGACTGTGGCTGTTTATTCCGTCACTTCCAAACTGACCTTTGCCGAAAGTGCGTCTTCCATTGTCCACAGACACAAAAATAACTAATCTGAACTTAAGCATTGCAAGTTCTCGTTGAGTATTGGGTAATACATGGGACTGTGGCTGTTTATTCCGTCACTTCCAAACTGACCTTGCCGAAAGTGCGTCTTCCATTGTCCACAGACACAAAAATAACTAATCTGAACTTAAGCATTGCAAGGTCTCGTTGAGTATTGGTAATACATGGGACTGTGGCTGTTTATTCCGTCACTTCCAAACTGACCTTGCCGAAAAGTGCGTCTTCCATTGATCCACAGACACAAAAATAACTAATCTGAACTTAAGCATTGCAAGTTCTCGTTGAGTATTGGGCAATACATGGACTGTGGCTGTTTATTCCGTCACTTCCAAACTGACCTTGCCGAAAGTGCGTCTTCCATTGTCCACAGACACAAAAATAACTAATCTGAACTTAAGCATTGCAAGTTCTCGTTGAGTATTGGGTAATACATGGACTGTGGTCTGTTTATTCCGTCACTTCCAAACTGACCTTGCCGAAAGTGCGTCTTCCATTGTCCACAGACACAAAAATAACTAATCTGGAACTTTCAAGCATTGCAAGTTCTCGCTGAGTATTGGTAATACTGGACTGTGGCTGTTTATTCCGTCACTCCAAACTGACCTTGCCGAAAGTGCGTCTTCCATTGTCCACAGACACAAAAAATAACCAATCTGAACTTTAAGCATTGCAAGTTCTCGTTGAGTATTGGGTAATACATGGGACTGTGGCTGTTTATTCCGTCACTTCCAAACTGACCTTTGCCGAAAGTGCGTCTTCCATTGTCCACAGACACAAAAATAACTAATCTGAACTTAAGCATTGCAAGTCTCGTTGAGTATTGGGTACTACATGGACTGTGGCTGTTTATTCCGTCACTTCCAAACTGACCTTGCCGAAAGTGCGTCTTCCATTGTCCACAGACACAAAAAATAACTAATCTGAACTTAAGCATTGCAAGGTCTCGCCGACGTACTGGGCACTACGACTGTACGCTTATTCCGTCACAAACCGACCTGCGAAAGGCCCTCCATCAGTCCACAAAAATCATAACCAATCCGAAACCTGCCACCGCGTCCCCGCTGAGCATTGGGCAACACGCACCGTGCGGCCTATCCGTCACTCCAAACCGACCCTGCTGCTCCACTGACCAAGTAGCACACATAACCAATCTGAACTTCAGCACTGCAAGTTCCTGCTGAGCATTGCGTAACACACGTGGACCGTAGCCGTTATTCTGGTCACTTCCAAACCGATCTTGCCGAAAGTGCGTCTCCATTGTCCACAGACACAAAACAACTAATCTGAACTTACATTGGTGTTCTCGTTGAGTATTGGGTAATACATGTGACTGTGGCTGTTTATTCCGTCACTTCCAAACTGACCTTGCCGAAAGTGCGTCTTCCATTGTCCACAGACACAAAAAATAACTAATCTGAACTTAAGCATTGCAAGGTCTCGTTGAGTATTGGGTAATACATGGGACTGTGTCTGTTTATTCCGTCACTTCCAAACTGACCTTGCCGAAAGTGCGTCTTCCATTGTCCACAGACACAAAAAATAACTAATCTGAACTTAAGCATTGCAAGTTCTCGTTGAGTATTGGGTAATACATGGACTGTGGCTGTTTATTCCGTCACTTCCAAACTGACCTTGCCGAAAGTGCGTCTTCCATTGTCCACAGACACAAAATAACTAATCTTAACTTAAGCATTGCAAGGTCTCGTTGAGTATTGGGTAATACATGGGACTGTGGCTGTTTATTCCGTCACTTCCAAACTGACCTTGCCGAAAGTGCGTCTTCCATTGACCACAGACACAAAAAATAACTAATCTGAACTTAAGCATTGCAAGTTCTCGTTGAGTATTGGGTAATACATGTGACTGTGGCTGTTTATTCCGTCACTTCCAAACTGACCTTGCCGAAAGTGCGTCTTCCATTGTCCACAGACACAAAAAATAACTAATCTGAACTTAAGCATTGCAAGGTCTCGTTGAGTATTGGTTAATACATGGGACTGTGGCTGTTTATTCCGTCACTTCCAAACTGACCTTGCCGAAAGTGCGTCTTCCATTGTCCACAGACACAAAAAATAACTAATCTGAACTTAAGCATTGCAAGGTCTCGTTGAGTATTGGGTAATACATGGGACTGTGGCTGTTTATTCCGTCACTTCCAAACTGACCTTGCCGAAAGTGCGTCTTCCATTGTCCACAAACACAAAAAATAACTAATCTGAACTTAAGCATTGCAAGTTCTCGTTGAGTATTGGGTAATACATGGGACTGTGGCTGCTTTATTCCGTCACTTCCAAACTGACCTTGCCGAAAAGTGCGTCTTCCATTGTCCACAGACACAAAAAATAACTAATCTGAACTTAAGCTTGCAAGTTCTCGTTGAGTATTGGGTCAATACATGGGACTGGGAAGCTTCGATAATAGAGCTGATCATGCACGGAATTCTAGTAAAGGGTAAATATTATCGAGTCAAAACCTCAACTCGCAGCCTAACCCAAATCTTAACTCATACCCCAATTTTAACTCTACCGGTCTGTAACCTTAAGCTTGACTTTAATTCTAAGCCCTGTGGAAATTACCGTAAGGCTCACGGAAAAGAGGTTCCTATTTCCGTGTCTTGCCAATTTTTTGATTGCTTCCCACTCTGAGACCGCTTTCAACCAACTTCGAACGTGAAATTGAAATATGTGACCTGGCTCAGGAAAGGTGATGATGGTGACTGTGTGTGGGTTTGCGTCACCCTCTCCCATCTCCAGTCTTCTTGACTCTGTCATGACACCGGGCTCAGGTGAAGGAGGAGGAGAGAGTGCGGTTACGATAAGCGCCGTGGTTGGAAGGTCTCCAACTGATAATTACATTCAGACCGCGCAGTCAGTCCAATGTGTGTTGTGTGTAGTAGCTGACAGGTGGTCTGTGAGTCAGGCTGCGATGGCTCCTTCTTTACGTGACATCTGGCTATCTAAAACATGTTAGATGTAAGCCGTTCAACCCTCCTTTTGTGTCAAATCCTGGTGCTCGTGTTCGGGGGGCCAGGTTTTGGACATAGTGCACGTAGACAAGGTCACCAGCGGCTGCGCCCACTTCCGCGTCAGACAACTGACCGGCTCGGACAGTGGTCTGATTGTGGGGTGGGGAGAGAGGAGGTCGAGAGCTCAGCGTATTTTCCCTCACTATAAAACAATCTGACGCGCTTGAAACTATCACGGTGCGCTAAAAGCCGTGGCTTGGAAAGTTGCCAACTGACGGGAACACTCGGACCGCGTGGTCAGCCCAATGTGTGTTTTGTGTGGAGTGGCTGACTGGCGGACTGCGAGTCAGGCTGCAATGGCTCCTTCTTAATGTGGCCTTTATGGCACTCTCACTCCGTGGGATCCGAGCCAGGTGTGGTGGCAGGCCATGGGGCGGCTGCGGCCGCGCCATCCACCTGCACCCTCTCCCATCTCCGGTCTTCTCGACTCTGTCATGACACCGATCTCAGGTGTGGGAGAAGGAGAGAGTGCGGTAGCTGCAGAGGCAGTCTACTATCACTTTAACCTAAATCAGGCGCAAGTCACCGTCCCTGCACTACCATAGTGTGGAGCAAACGGTGGACATTGTCGAAATCGACGGTTGAACTATCGAGAGAGAGAGAGAGAGATAGATAGTAAATGCTTCTGTGGCTAGCATCAAAGTAAGGGTGTTCAGTCCAAGTGCCGCGTTGCCTTCCTCAAGAAAGAGAAAGAATGATGGATTTCGTTGCACGCCTTTGCCTGTGCGTTCGTGTTGCCGTCGGTCCATGCGGTCGGTTTTGCTCCCTAACCGGGCCGCAACCAACAGGGGCTCAATCAAAGTACAGCAGGCATTATTAACAAATGCCGAACTCGGCGAGTGTGCGTGCTAATCATGGTCACGCGTAGGTGCCGATCCATGCCACACCACCCACTGTTGCGGCACCTGACCCCTCCCTCCAGTCTTCTTGAAAATTTCTCGACACCCGGCATAGGCAGGTAAGGGAAGAGAGTGTGTGGTAGATGCAGTGCAAGTCTACTATCACTTAAAGCTAATGTGCGCATAAGTCACCGTCCCTGCACCACCCTTATGTGGAGCATACGGTGGACATAGTAGGACTACAACGGTCGAACTGAACATGCGGTCAGTTGTGGACTGTAAGATCGCTGCGTTTTTGCCAGCATCTGCCGTGAAGCGGGTGATAGTGACGCGGTGGGGCGTTGGGCAAAGATGACGGACGGCGCCGTGATGATGGTCGGTTAGGATGCTCCCTTTTAGAGTCCATGGATCAGAGGCCCGAGACGCACTGGCCAAATTTTGAACTGAAATCACATTCAGATACTAGGATGTTTCGGCTTGGGGTAAGTTATGACTGTCTGGCGATGATCAAGAGGCTGGAAAGTGTTCTTCGAGTATTCGCCATTGTTGTATGGAACCCTCATTTAAATATGTGGGCGTTTAAGCTGATCTTAGCAAGTACCACATAGGAAGCCAAGTCTTAAAGACCAAACCAAAGACCACAACTTGACCCGTAATGTTTTGCTAGGCGTAGAAGTCAGCCCTCTCCATCTGAACACTATTCATAGTTGACTTTGCACATTTTGGATGCAGTTGAGTGTGGATGAGTTAAAACGTTTTCGAAGTTCATAACAAAAGCCGTTAGCATCCTAACTCCAACACCAGTCATGTAACGAAAACCATCTGGTCTTGCTTTTCTTTATATGTGATGATACAGATAAGATGACAAAACGAATGCCCCCATGCTACAAACTAAACGGAATCAGAGGTTTTTGAAGCAAGTTATTATACTAAAATTTACAGAAAATTCTGAGTTCATTCTAAAAAAAAACATATTTCACTTCCACTTCTTCTATTCAAAGACCAGCGGCTCGATTAGAGGGAAGTCTACTTACGTAAGAAAATCCCAAAATGCTCAGACAGTTTGATTTAGTCCTAACTTCCTAATATCTTCATGAAAAATCAGCGTTCACGATAGGTTGACAGCCTGCCTCACCGTAAAGCACTGTTAATGCCAAATATAGCCTGAAGTGCACGCAAAATGTAATAGACAAATTCGCCTTTGAAAATTCCCCGAAAGCTCTAGGATCAGCCTCATAAGCATCAAAGGCTCAAACTTCTTAGTCTATCAAAGTCCGATAGTTTATTTCCGTGACTCTAAGAAGTTTTCTATCACCCACTGGGAAACGATTTTCACCTCTCAACGTGAAAGATTATCTGTCAGCGTGTCTCCTTCTTCCTGGAACTCGCCTCTCCGCTCCTATTGGCAGAATACGAATAACTTGGCACAACTCACAGCCGTGGTGGTCATGGAGCGTCGGATTGTAAACACGTTCAAATCCCCAACAATATGAATTCTTATTGACAAGCTACTTCCTTGAACAAGTGCGGCATCGAATCGGCATCTTAACTGGGCTTTTTCGGCGGCATTCAAATTGTTAAGCCAGCTAAATTTTACAAATTACTCGCCTTTTCATAATCAAGACAGACTAATATTCAAGTTGAGAGTGCATGCTTGTCCACCTATTTAAACTCCGCATTTATTTCATCCCGTTTCGGTCTCGCGTATTTTTTGTGTCCGCTGGCCGTCCAGTCCCTAACCCCCTTTTTAAATTTTCCTCAGCATAGAGTTTCTGCGAAGAACAACAAAACATTTTACGGGGCCTTGGATCCTTTAAAAAATTTGACCGCTTGGGTAGAGAAGGGGAGATGAATGGTACTAAATCACTAAATAAAACGTTTTCGTATGTTGCGGTTGGCTGGATTCAAAAAATTTAATCAAAGTAGTCAACCTTTGCCAATGCATCTTTCGGTTTTGCATCACGTAGATTAATACACAGCACCATGGGGCAGTGAAAGGCAACACATCGACATTGGACAAGGATGATGGCAGAAGAGTCGGTTTGAGGGTACGTAGTCTCAGGTCTAAAACCACTGCATTATTTTCCATCTTACCCATACATCGCTCAGTTGATGTTATCTTGTAATGCTCATATTCAAAACTCTACTGGATAGAACAAGCGTTACTTTGAGCGATGCTTAAGCAATCATCCAATAACATTGCCAAAATGATATATTTTCTAAATAAAAATATACAGGGTCATAACCAGTAATAGATAGTACAGACTTTGATACTCCGAAAATTTTCAGACACTTCCCTTCAATTTGCGCACAAAACAAACATTATTTTTCCCTTATCATGTGCATATTAATTTTCTAATCATCCAGACACACGTGCTTCCTCGGTAGCAGGATTTTCTACACCTGCTCCGCGGCGCGGAATGACTGTCATGAAATGTACCACTTTTCTGATGCTAAAGCCACAGTAAGAAGGAGCCAATGCAGCATGACTCTCAGTCTGCCAGTCAACCACTTCACACAAGATCACACACTGGGCTGACCACGCGGTCCGTGATATCGCGTCAGTTGGCAACCTTCCAAGCCACGGCTTTTAGTGCACCGTGATAGCTTCAAGCACGTCAGATTGTTTATATTGAGGGATAATGCGCTGAGCCATCGACCAAACTCTCTATCCTGATTACCAGACTCTAACCACCGTCAAAGCCAGTCAGTGGACTGGGAGGGCGCAGCTGTCGATGACCCGTCTGCGCGTACTCCGTGTATGACCTAGCCCTCCCCCAAACATGTTCCGGAATTTCACACAAAGGGGAGTTCAGTGGCTCACGTCTCACACGTGTGAAAGTGTCAGAGGTCACGGTAGGTAGGAGCCACTGCAGCCCGAATTTCAGACCACCAGTCGGCCAGCCCACACAAACACTCGACTGACTGCGAGGTTTGAGTGTAATTGTCAGTTGACCGCCCTCAGAGCCATGACACTTAGTTCACCGTGGTAATATCAAATTGAGATATCACACGCAGCAGATTATTAACATGGTGAAGGAGCCGAGGCTCACACGGGAGAGGTGTGGCTTGCAACCGCGTTTCGTGGGTGTTAGTCACGACCATGTGGGATGAATATGTTGGGGAGGGCAGATGTGGTAATGTGGTGTAGCCGTAGAATAAGATGCAGCACCGCACAGCACGGGACAGCATCGTGGGCAGCGGAAAGGGAAAAAACCGACAGTGAACAAGTGTGGAGTGGGAGGGTGGTGGACAGACTGTGTATTTGCAAACTTGGTCGAAAAATGCTGAGATATATTTCCTTCTCGTGCTTGCTTGCAGTGGAAATACACACGACTCTACTCGATAGACCACGCGTTTCTCACTGCGACTCTTAAGCAATCATCCAATCAGGCTGAATTTTTCACAAAACGTTGTATGTTCTTAATAGAAATATACAGGTTCATAACCAGTAAAGCATACTGCAGAATTGCGTATATCGAAAATTTGCGAATCTTCTCTCTAGCTTGCGCAAAAAGTTGACACGAATTGTCCGTTTCCGGGCAGATGGCCTGTTTACAAGACCCCAACCACATGTGATTCCTCGGTAGTATTTTAGCAGGGTTTTCCATATCTACTCCAAGGCAAAGAATGAATGCCATAAAATTTACCACATTTCGCACACCGAAGAATACCAAAATTGGCGTACGGCTTCCTCACTATAAATAATGTAAGCTTTAGTCTTCCTTGCTGGCTACTTAACCATTCAGGAGTTGTCGTGCACATAACATCACATTATTTATTAACACCCAGCAGCCACTTAATCCCAACCGTCTTTAATATTTTATAAAGTCTGCATAATGCAGGTTTGGCTGAAATTATTCAGTGAATGCGTGATCTTCGAAGGACAGCTTAGCCATGCTTGCTACTGGAAAGGCACTTGCAAACTATGCAGCCTGAAACAGGAAACATTTAAGAACATTCAAAATTTCAGAGGTTATCTGTCCGAACGCGCCATCTGATTTATTATCTGGTGCTTTTGACGCAGGGAAATTTTTTTTCCCAACAGAATCGTTTTCAGAATGGCGACTGTGTTAAAAGTGTTTGTTTTGCAACGACCAAGGGTCTGCTTTAGAGCTGCGCGTTTGCATTTCATTCCGTGCGTTCTGTTTCACCGAATTAAAGAGGGTTTATGTTTCGATAGATGGAGTTAGTTTCCCTTGAGTGGATTCTATGTTCTTCAAAGTATATAAATCGATGGCAAAATACGCAGGGACACAAGCGCAAATTTACTCAAGAAAGATTCTACAGCAGAATTGCTATCTAATGAATTATTCACCGAAATTATAAAATTTGTTTTGAATTAGAAAAGATTAAATAAGTACGGTTGTAACATTTACTATCCTAAGATAATTACAAACCTGAAGATATATAATTTACGCCTGGATTCCAACTTTTAAGTGAACTTTCTTTCGACCGCCGGCAAAACTATGCTCTATAAAAATCACTACTTAAGTAGCTTGCAATGTTCATAGATTTCCGATAAACTTATAAATTTAAATACATATTACGGAACAAATGCACGGAAATATACTTTCTCGTACTTATTTTATAAAAGTACGTCACGAGGAAAAGAAAATCTTTTGTTCTGAAAACGATTCCAATTATGCAAAATTTAAAGACCATTAAGTTTCTATTCATTAGGCATCACATCTGCCCATTTATAAATGCTGCTTGTAAAGTGTACAAAGTTTTCGATATGAAGTACAGCACTGTATGACATTTCTTAAAAAAATATATAGTTTGCTGAAATGATGAATACAGGCTTAAGAGCAGATGAGGTTTAAAATTGTTCGGAGCTTGAAAATGTTCTTCAAAACCGAAAGATACACTTTTTTCAAAAATAAAAATTG
Source organism: Schistocephalus solidus (assembly GCA_017591395.1). NCBI lineage: Eukaryota > Metazoa > Platyhelminthes > Cestoda > Diphyllobothriidea > Diphyllobothriidae > Schistocephalus > Schistocephalus solidus. The sequence continues at coordinate 49,806 of WEDG01003391.1, read as the reverse complement.
AAGAAGACATAATTTTCCACCAAATTATTCCAAGAAAGAATCTTTGGTAATATTTCCTGTGCCATAATTTATAAGGGCCTCGAAAATCAACGTTAACAACTCGCACTACTTAAAGTGTCCGTTTTTAGAGAGCACAGTCTTTCAGGTGGCCGGATCAAAAATCCCCATACATCGTACTTTGAATGAAAAATAACTATTCGAAATCATAAAATTATTTTTCGAATAAAGCAAAGGACCGTAAGATAAGGAAGTTCGCCAATATCAGAAAGACAAGCAACGTCTGGCAAAACTGGCAGCAAACCAAAATAAATGAAACTCGCCAATTAGCGGCCAATTCCATACTATTTTAAAACGGTTTGTAGAACTATGAAAATCAGACCCAAAACTAAAATAATAATTGCAATAAAATATGCAAATAAATAATGTATGGAATTAAGTCTACGTGGTGGAATATTGACGGTCAGGCAAAATAATTATTTTGAATTAGACACATATACAAGCGCCTAAAATATCATCTGCAAATAATCCCACAACGCTTGTACACCTCTAATACTTTTTTAATCTACTGCTGAGCACCAGAATGTTTCTCGATCACACGGTTAACATAAACATAAACGGATACGACTGGTGCGATACTATATATATATATATTTCCAAAAGCATCCAACAGAATAACGAACTCATGGATCACTGGTGGGGTTTTCGACTTCTTAGCGCTCAGTGACCCAAGAACTCAGATTCGAAATTCCAGGTAACCAGACCTAGAATTTGAGTGTGGCTAAAAGAAGAGGGCTAATTAGGTAGAAATGGCTGTCCCAGTTTCGGTTCTCTTTGTCAGTAACACCGTGTCCGCACATACTACTGGCATCTATAAGACTGGCTGTGAGTGTTCTTGATTAAGGCCTGATACACATTACGACGGGCATGTCTTACACCCTGGTCAATGAACACCCTCCCAGCATAGAAGGTAGAGTATATGTCTCCAGGTGTTACACCATCATATGAAGAAGATACTTTCAAACGAACGATGTGCGGGTTTTCCATTCACAGTTTCGTGTGGTAGTTCGTTTAAATTTTTTCCTTGTCCCTAAACAATGCACAGATGACCGTTGAACTGTTTTCTCTACAAAGTTCTAAAGTTATAAGAATGTTTTCTGGGGACTTCAATGGATTTAGACAGTCGCTCGGGGAGATAATGTCTCCTGCAGCTTTGCATTTTCGCGTAGACACCCAACCGGGCTCTCACAGCGGCAACTGACACCACAGGGTCTTCGTCCTTACCAACATCGCTGCTAATTGGGCACTTTAAGGAGTTATAGTAAACGCAGGACACTGTAGGGAATTCAAAGTTTAAAGCTCCTTGGTTAAAAGTTAACTTCATTCTCTCCAATCTCCCGCCTTCTATATATTCGAATATGGGGCAGCAGAGATAGTCTGCAGTCAACCAGATCCAGTAAAGTAGTGCTTAAACTGTAAGGGGCACAACGTGCCAAATATTTTTTAACGGCTTTTGACCCTGACAGAAAGGTGTGTGTATTTGCCAAGATATATATATATATATATATATATATTTAAAGTGAGAGAAGCAGCAAAAAGGACATTATTAGTAGTTTTTTAAAGGAAGCAGTTGTGCAAATACACTCTGTCTCGGACAAAGCACGTGAATTATTCAGCAGGTAAAATTCACACCGTTGCGCTGGAATGCAGACGCAGCAGATGAAAAATTAATGTCAACTGCAACAATTACTCTCTCTCTCTCTCCTTCGATCTGCTGCCCGTCCAGTCGCTGCGTGCGCACGTTGCCTCGCCAGTGCCGGGGCGCGCACGCCAGGCGTGAGTCAACGTCCAGCGGCAGGTGCGCCCTGGTCGCGTGCCGACATCTCCTCGCAAGCCGCGCCGCTGCCGCCACCAACTCGTAGTCTGTTGACGGCGGTGCTAAGTCGCTGGGTCTGTTGCTGCAGCACCGCGATTCGGGTCTCGTTCGCCTTGATTTGCCACTCCATTTCCGCGACCACGTCGATTTTGCCCGCCGGGTTCACTGTGTGAAGAGCGGGGGAGGGAGGAATGAACACGGTGTAGGCGTCTGATAAGGTCGCACCATCCATCCTGTGCATTTAAATTCAGCGGATAAAATATATATGTGCCCAAACGCTCTTCTGTAGCTGTCTTCATCAGCGCTTCTTAGAAGCAAGACTGCGGATGACGTGGGGTGTAGAAGGCATAGTTGAAAATGGGAACGAATAAGGCGATCGAAGTCCTTGGACATAAATTAGGGTCCGAAGTGCTTATATTACCCACTTGCCCCTTAGCACGTGGGGCACTCGTCCCGTTGTGCCTTGGGGCTAACTCTCAAGCCCCGCCAGCAGCCGTAAGGCAGCTAAGTATATAGGCAGAATAACATGACCGACAAAGACAAGGGAGACTGGAATGGCCATTTCTGGCTTATTAGCCATCATCAGCTTGAGAGTTAGCCCCAAGGCACAACGGGACGAATGAGTCCTGTAAGCGATCGGTGAGCGCCCAATTACCATTGTCAATATTCCCAATCGAAACCGGCAAGACAACGAGCTCGTGGCGCAGTGGCTAGAGCGTTGGACTTCTGCCCAATAAGGTCGCGAGTTCGAGGCTCGGGCGCCGCAGCGCCTGGGTTTGGGTATGGCTGGCTGATGACGGCTAATAAGCCAGAAATGGCCATTCCAGTCTCCCTTGTCTTTGTCGGTCATGTTATTCTGCCTATATACTTAGCTGCCTTACGGCTGCTGGCGGGGCTTGAGAATTAGCCCCAAAGCACAACGGGACGAGTGAGTCCTGTAAGCGATCGGTGAGCGCCCCATTACGATTGTCATATATATATATATATATATATATATATATATATATATATATATATATATATATATATATATATGATAGTATGGGGCTCACCGATCTGCTTAAGGAACATGCATGTTCCGTTGTGCCCTGGAGCTCAGACTAGAGCCCTCGCAGGCGGTCGCATAGCGACGTGTAGCATATGATGGAATGGAATATATATATATATATATATATATGATTGAATGGAACCGACAAATACAAGGGAGACCGGAATGGCCATTTCTGGCTTATTAGCCGTCATCAGCCAGTCATACCCAATCCCAAGTGTGGCACACCTGGGATTCGAACCCGCGACCTTTGGTATTTGAGTCGAACGCTCTACCATTGAGCCACGGGCTCGTTGTTTTTGTCGGTTGTGATCGGGAATATGATGATAGTGTGGGGCTCACCGATCTGCTTAAGGAACATGCATGTTCCGTTGTGCCCTGGAGCTCAGACTAGAGCCCTCGCAGGCGGTCGCATATCGACGTGTAGCATATGATGGAATGGAATATATATATATATATATATATATATATATATATATATATATATATATATATATATACATATTCCTGTTTGAATAAATACCCGATCTGCAGCGACAGAGAATGACAGGTAGTGAGGCACTTATGAACTTCGGTTCCAAGAAGCGCTTATGACCCATCTGCTAGACGCAGTTTGTGGACTGTCTGCGCCATACTCGAGCACATGTTTGTTTTTCCAGTCCCAGCTGGTAGTCAGGTTTATGATTGGGTGAATGAAGGCACAATAAGCCCGAAACAGACTGTATCAATCTATCCATATTCTCTGTCGTGACTCCTCTATGCAATATATATATTCTTATAGAAGCGAAGATGATATATATCTGTATCATATGCCTTGTGGTCTATTCAAGTCAATACCTACCAATGCCAAAATATACCGGACTGAGTTTGAAATAGCTAATTCCGTCATAGTAACTGTCGCCAGGTCAGCACGCCCCAATCACATATTTGGATAATCCAGCGCCTGAATCCTGACTCTTTTATTGCTAAGGGTTAAGTCCGGTACTGTAGGTTCATATTGTGAGCCCACCATCTTGGACATTACCATAAGGAATATTAACTGGCGGGGAGGGGTCATTTATTCAGCTTGGTAGAGAGTGGAGCATGTTCGTTTCATTGTGCAATTCAGTTCAAGCTAGAGTCCTTACCAACATTTTTGACTACCACAGCCAAACTATTGAGGTCTGCAAAACCTTTCCATTTGCGTAATTCTCCATCTAATGCGTCCTTAAGACTGTCCTCGTAAATCTACAGTGAACGTAACCCAGATAAGACCAAGTGGGCTTCTCAAGCCAGTAATAAGCAATCCTTGGTAATTCATGCAGTTGAGAGCTGACGCGTAAACCCAACACAGATCAGCTGTCGCAAAATCAGTGGCTTAACGGTTCAACTCACTCGATGATGTTTGCGTTTCCATACGTTCTGTAGCCTGCATAAGACAATTTCTGTTCTTTAGTTGATTCTTTTAAATAGTGAAACACACCATACTTTCCGATGCTACGGTTCAGGGAACCCTACATCCTCGAAATTTATTTAAACGAAACAGGTCTGCTATTAATCGTTCTTGGGACAAAAATTTGCTCTACATAGACATAGAAAAGAAGTGATCAATTCTGTGCATTAGGTGGTCTAGTTGAGATCAACTAACGACCGTCAAGTATTTGATGGCCCGGCAGATGCCATTCTTATTACAAATTTTGGTAAAATTTTCTGGGGTAGCATCTAATTTGTACTCGATTGCAATGTAGACACATCGGTGTATTGGAAAACCCCTGTGATTTACTTACAAATGGGACTAAGACGGCGGCACGCCACAATTTGCATCCTACTTTGAGCCTATTCGCATCGTATTCCAATGCAAGGGGAGTTTTTGACCTTTAAGTCTATTAAAAACCCAAGTGTGATTGGAATTTTCAAACCACTAGGTTGCTGGAGGGACTACGTCGCATCTTGATGTTCCAGTTTGGAGCCTCCGTTGTCAACGGCAAATTGGCCAGCTATAACTATTCAAATATCCCATATTTTTCGGCAGCCTCTCAACAATTTACGAATACAGGTCAGTGTCGGTTACCTTCAATGCGCACCACGCATAGTTTACGCGGTGAGCACTGCAAGAAAGAAGTCGCTTTTAGTTGAAACCTCTACCCCCTTCGCAATGCTCACCATGTGGAGAGAAGGATAAGCATTTGACCTCTCTTGGTGTTCTTGTAAGGCAACGGCCCAACAGGAAGAAAACGAACACCACACAACTTCTGTATAGTAAATGCGACCATCCGGTGGCTCACATTCGAGGTTGTGTGATAACACTCTTCAAACGGGCCCGCCCTGACTACAGCCATCTGGCCCGGCACCTCCGACACCAATTTATGAGAAATGGCTATTTGTATCAAAGTTACTCCAACTTGCGGGTTGGCAAAGTGGCTTTTTCAGCACCTTAACTTTCTTACCGTGAATTCAGAGACCACAGTCAGCTCTTCAATCCAATTCTTGGAGAAAATTAAAGGGGTAAGTCTCCTGCCATATAACGCTATGGTATCTTCCGATGTCACGTCTCTTGTTACTTATACCCCCAGGAGCTGGCAGTCGAGACTGTCGAGTTACTCCTCCAAAGCAAATACAAGGAAACGAAGAATCGCCTCGAACATGCACAAATCATCCAACTCCTCAAGCCCTGCTTCAAAACATACTTCGCGTTGGACGAAAGAATCTACGAGCAGGTGGAATGTACACCGATGGGTTCACCGATCTCGGGACTCATAGCTGAAGCAGTACTGCGACGGTTGGAATCCCTGGTCTTTCAACACCACAGACCGAAATTCTGGGCTCGGTATGTGGACGACACCTTCATCATCATCGAACGGGAGCAGATGCGGGCATTCAAAGAACACATCGAGGGCGTTTTCCAGGACATCCAATTCACGATGGAAGAAGAAGAAAACGAACGGCTAGCATTCCTTGATGTCCTCGTCTGTCACAATTATTTTGGTGGCCTTAAAACTAAAGTATTCAGAAAAGCGACAAATACAACGCAAGTACTGAGCTTCAACAGCAATCACCCAATCAGTCACAACCGCAGTTGCGTACGGGCACTATACCAGCACGTTGCAACCCACTGAAGCAAGCCAGAAGACAAGGTTGCTCCATTGCAGTACCTTTGACGGATGTTAAGAGCAAACGGCTACCCGCGAAACTTCGTCGAAGGTTCCATGCGCAACCAAGGCGAGAGGCCTAACCACACCGGGGCCAAATTTTGGCGAGTGCTACCGTACGTGAAGAACGTTTCGGAAGCCGTCAGCCACCTTCGCACACAACTCGGAGTTGGAGTTGCACAACAACCAGACGCAACTATCAGGCACCAGATACTAAGGCCAAAAGACCCGCTTCCACGGCAAGAAACGTCTGAAGTCGTTTACCGAATCTGGTGCAGGTGCGGAAAAAGCAACTACGTCGGAGAAACTGGGAGAATACTCCGCACGCGAATGGTCGAGAACGCGGCAGCAGTGAGGAGGAAAGACACTAACGCTCAAGTCACGGCTCATGCGACGGGACCCGACCACACCTTCAAGTTTGACGAGGCCGAAATTCTCACAAGGGCTAACTACCGCGTGAGCCGTGAACGGCTTGAGTCATGGTTCTCTGGCCCACAGTCGATCAATTAGCGCAATGATCCCGCGGTTCCATATGCTGTGTTGTAATTTTTTCTAAGCAAAATTACTAGCCATGCGGGGAGAATGTGGGTGACCAGTAGGCCCGGTGGCAGCGAGTCAAATGGCCGAGTACTTGTCAAGCATGGAATCGACAACGGTGATGAAATTCCGGTAATTGACGACTCGGTTACGGAGCCAGAAGCAATCATCGCATCAACTACGAACCCCAGTGAGGAACACAAGGACATTCAGCGATTTTAGGCCTGTTGTTTCCTGGTAACTACACCCTATAAATACTGCGCAACTTGTGTCCCAAGTACCTTTTCCGCAACTGTCTCTGATTATGGGTTCGAGAGATAATCCGAAACGTCAGGCCAATAAACACCATTTTCCAGTGATTGCCTATTCTTCTTCTTCTAATAAACTGGGACTATTTGCTCACCCCTGGGAGACCCTACCTGAAACACCACCGACGATGTGGGATGCTCTGCCCAACATCAATAATGTTTCAGAGATGGTCGAACTGTTTACTGCGTGACCAGGTATTGGAATTGCCCATCAGCTCAAAGCTACCATGCGCAGCAAGGTCATCAAAATCAAACACTGGATAACGTCGAGGGAGCCGTCATGCCTAGTTTATCATAGCCCTCAACTAAACTGTGCTTACAGGTCCTATGCAGGTCAGACGGGGTGCATACGTGGATCGCGCACACAGGAACCTAAGCTGGCTATGCGAATGTCTGATGAGTAATCACAAGTGGCTGCCCACGCCTTCGAAGTGGGTCACGAGTTTAACTTCGCAGCCATCAAGATCCTCGCCCAAACGGGAACAAAGACAGACACCGAAGCTCGATTGAAATCTTGGCTTTGGATGAGAAGTTAGTCAAGGAATGCATCAAATTGATGTTCGTATGTGACCAGCGCAGTCATCTTGACATCAGTATCAGTGATTTTAGATTGATAAGTATCCCCTTTAAATTTTGCCTCTTTTGTTGCTGACGTTATCTCCGGCGATGGACAGTTGCAAGGTTTCAGACAAAGTAACGAATGGTTTCGGTGCTTGACCAGTCCTTTTTCTTTATTGTTAAAATATTACTTACTGGAAAGCGTAGAGTAAGTTATGTTTACTAACGTTAGTTAATTGCTAAAAGAGCAAGTGGACTAACACGTATTTGCACCCAGATTATTCCTCTCTGGACGCACTATTTAATGGCTCTCAGACAATAGTATACCTACTTCCCACGGAATAAAGACAAATCAGCAGGACTAACGAAGTTTCTCCGGTTTCTCAGGTGATGCGTTCAAATCAGGATACTCAACAAGAAGCTGCAGTTTGCGTTGCAGATCGGCAAGCTTTTCCTTGCAGCCGCTATGATCTTGATTTGGATGTGAAACCGCCGCTCGTAGTTCATCATTTTCAGTAAGCAAGGTTTTATTTTCAAGCTAAAAACAGAATAATTACAAGCGTTTGAAAGAAACTGGAATTTAAAAAAAATCAAACTTGAGCGGTGATAGCAGATAATTAAGAGAGTAGCAAGATAATCCGTGAAGTAAATCCTTACGCTCTTGCTAAAAATGCTGATCCCTTAATAGTTTCCGATAAAAAAGCCTCAAAGCTCGCCCTGGCAACATCATACATTGACGTTTACTCACAACAGGTAGGGTTTCCACTGTCTTCATTAATGTATTTGTTACTGTCCACAGTCGTGATCACTTTGGCCGCTGTTCAAAGCACTTTTCCCTAACGGTTCAAAATGTCTGCTTGAAAAAACGTGGTCTTCAGAAAGACAATAATAAAAGACGTCTACGAAAGTAAACTGGAAGTTTTACTTCTGACTCACCTGCAGAGAATTCACTCAAACTCTACCCAAATAGGAAATTTCATCGCTCCAAGTGTGTAGGATATCGGATGAAAACTCAGATAATTTGTTCACAAAGCGCTATCAGGTCCAACGCTCTCCCATTGAATCCTTGCTCCGTTGTCCTGTTGGTTTCGATCGGTAGTATTAAATATCATAAGAAAAGCATTAATCGACTGGGTTACAGCTGACATGCTCGATTTTTTCTTTGAAATCCTTTTGAGTTGCTTTAATTCGAGACGCAGGCACCAGCGGTAGGTAGAAACATTTCACTTTTGGTAGAAAAAAGGCTTCTGACCTTCCCAGTAGTGTTCTGTATAACGTCTTAATGAAACCTGTGATTCTAAAGCTCCTCACACGACCCAAAATGGAGTCCTTTTTAACGTGGCGTTGATGCTGATCATGGGCTTTTTTCCAAAATCTCGCTTTCTTTTTACTTTTTCTGATTCTTGTTCCGCCTGGGCCACTGGCTACTGCGATTTGATACGGAAACCAAATATGGAAAAAGCTCAACAGCATTAATTCCTGTCGAGTATCTACTTATTTGATTTAGGTAGATTGATATACATTAGTAATAATCTCTGAGGCACACCTCCGTTAACAGCTCCTCTTCCTTTTAGTCTGATTGGCGTCCAGTCGACCAAGTGTAACCCTGCTACGTTGATATACGCCGTATGCAGGGTTTCCAATAGGTTTCCTTGTCTTAAACCGGTTTCATTCAAGTCACAAATAATGTCATTGGAAGAAATCCTTCGTCCTTTCTCTGTGTTGACGGCTGCTAACCCGGCAAAGACTTCAAGCGGTAGACCACGGGACCTGTTGGCCACAATGCCGGCGAAAACCTTTTTTTGGGAACATTGCCATCCATATCGTTAGCTTTCGTTCCTAGCTTCCTTCCTTATCCAACGAATGGACCCTAGACCACCGTTGTGAGCGCATCTGCTAAGTCGGTAATCGTTGGTCAGTTTTCTGCTGATAGACGAGAAAATCAGACAGATATTGCCAATAATATTCGCAGTCATTATTTATTTTTTCTGCCAGTCACCTGCCAGGTCGTGGGTCACTATCCGCGCACTCTTCTCCAATACCGTTGCTAACGACGAAGCTACTCACCCTTCCTTTATTTCCTACCATTACTCCGATTAAAACTTTAATGTGACAGATGTTAAAGCTTGCAGCTTCGGTGTACACCTTATTTTATCGCTTCCACTGATTTCCTCGGCTTCAATCAGTTTTCTGGTAATCATCAGTTTGGTCACAAGAAAGCATTTGCGGGGACAACTCTGACTTGTAACCCCATGTGCCTACCTCAATCAAACAAGTTCACACTCTATGTGAAGAGATTTCACAAGGGGTGCTTATTCCCATGCCCAACACAATCTGGATTTTAGGTAGCAGCAGGCGGAACTTGGGGTGGGTGAGGAACTAGTGCATACTTCGGTCAATTTAAGTAAGAGCAACCGGCAACATCATTGACAGAGGAAATTAAGCCCATTGGGTAGGTCCATGGGTCTTGTCAGTGTCGAGATGCATTTAATATCATCAGCGACCAAAACAGTTTGCATTGTATTGGAAAATTATTGTTTTCACTGAACGTCATCCTATTCTTTATCTACGTACCTGTTCCAGACACGGTCATTATACACAGTGAGCATTAATCACTCCACGTCTTTGGAGTAAGTGAGCAAAGCCCTTGTAAACTCAATTTCAACGGTACAGATCGACATGAAACGAAATTAAGTTTCCCATATTTTGCAGATGGCGAAACAGGAGTCTTAAAAAGGTGGGAAGTTTGCGAGCTCCAAGCGAACAATGCATTCAACAGCAGTTGCACTCAAAATTTTCAACAGATTTCAAAAGTTTATGTAAACAAGATGAATTACTGATACTAAGTTAGTAGCATGTCTTTCCTATTCGCGTTCCACGTTCTGCGAGTTTAAGGGATGTCTGACCGGCCTTTGGCAGGTTGGAACCAGACTCCTTTTGAACAAACTCACGGTGGGGAATTACATTTAGATAAAGAATTTCCATAAAGAATGACTCGCGAGAGAAAGAAGGAACACTGATTGGTGTACTACAGTCTATTCTGGGATTCATCCTCAGTACCATTTCGAAAAGATTTCCTTTCTCGCATCAAGTTTAAGCAACTGAAACGTTAATATAAGGTCACATCTTTTCTCTTTATATAGTGGAGAGGGTAGCTTTTCAAGAATATAAAATACTAGAGTAGACCGTCCCACAACTATGCTATATATTGCGATGCACCCCGTAGCCTACGGTTCACCTTAATAACCATTTTACAGTCAAAATTTTGGGCTGTTATGGCTCACATTTGGATCCAGTCCTGGGAATTTTCAGTAATAACATGTGACTGAATTTAATTAGAGCCTGAGCTTCATAGGGCCGTTCTGAAGAAGTGATCATAAAGATCACAGATACACAAATTGGGCTGTAATAGGTTCAGCAGGCAGTGACTGAAGCACAACTGTCCAGACCCTGCCGGGTCAAAAGAATAGATGGTCGATCAACACACTTCCTGGACGTTTCGCTACATAAACGACTAAACAATACATGGATACTGAACTTTCATCGATCTTGGCAGGATGCCAAAAGGTAATGAAATGGGAGGGAGTTCGATCAGGCTCGCAAACAAAGAAGTAACAAAATTAACTGAATTGTAACTCTGGCCACGCCAGTATGAAGGTATGAAGTTTTTTAAAAATACCAGCAAAAACTCAAACAGAATGCTGATAAATGACCAACGCTGGGAGAATTTCGATTCCTTGACAGCTCGCAGAGTCAGCGTGTGTGCATAGGCTACAAATGATTGGTAAGTGAGGAACTCCAGGAACCCTACGTGTGAAATATTGGTAACATTTGCCTGAGGATCAAAGCCCTGTAAAGATGAGATTAAGAACCTTTCTAGTGTACAAGGCACGTTTACTCCGTACCCTAACAGAATGAAATTTGACCATATAAGATTATTCAAGGAGAAAGCGCAATGATGAATGCCTGCACTTAAAGTAAGCAGGAAACCTCACCAGCAAAGATGCCACACGGTCTTCAAGCAGATGAACACTTTTCTCCAGCTGCTCATACTCCTCTATCGTCTCCTCGTTTCGCGCCTCTAATTCCTCCTTTTTAGCCTGAAGCTCACATACTCGAGTGGCCAACTTATTCTGCTTTTCCAGGAATGCCTAGGTGGGTCTCAGTTTAAAAAAAAAAATAAGGAAGATCTTACAGCACTCTGTCGTTCCGTATCAAGCTTCTCTTTTTGCAATGCCTCCACTTCCCTTGTCTTCTCCTCATTTAACTGGTAGTTCAAGACGGCGTTTACAACTTTTTTTTCAATTTCATTGGTTGGGGGCTCCTTTGAAGGGTTAAATACGAAGGCAACCACGCGGTCTGCAAAACATGAGACAGGGGTGGGGTCAGCGCCCTAAATTACCTACCCAGTGAGCATTTGACGGAGTTCAGCTCGGCCTCAGCGACCTTACAAAGGTCCTCAGAGTTCCTGAGTTTCTGACTGAGATCAAAACAGTTTTGCTCAGCAGCAGACACACGCTTGGCCATCTCCTCCATTTGCCGTTTAAGATCGCTGATGCTTCTTTTGAGAGCAGTTTCTGTCTTTCGAAAGGTTTCCTGAAACATAAAAAGGTCAAAAATTTTTAGAAAGCATTGAAAAATTCCTATTTGTATGTAAAAATGGAATGAATGAATACTGTTTAGAAATTATACTGCTTTAGTGGATTCCTGCTAGCTTTTAGGCAGTTAATACAGTAGGCAACATTACTCTTGAAACTTAATGGCATACATTAGGCTGACCATTTTTATGCACATAAAACGCTGTGCAATTTACGTCAGAAAAAGAATCATTTTTCGAGTTAAATAAGTGCCTAAGAAATGTTTTTAAGAAAAAGGCCGGGAAATTTGAACGAATATGAACCTTAGATTATACTTAGGTAATTTACAATGCTACCAACTGAAACTAACAATATTGATGCATGATTGCATGTTTTTCGATAAAATGAGAATAATGTTAAGTGGATATGTTTACTGTACCAACTGTCACCCGCTTGGAGATCGAGTTTTAGTCCATGTATTTCAGGTGCAACCGCATGTAAAAAAATACGTTTAGTTCCGAAAAAAACTTATTAAAAGAGATTTTAATTAACATAAAATACATCAATCACAGACGACCTTTCTGGATGCTCCTTTTTGTTGACTTTGAGGTTTCATCGTGAGATTAGTCACCACATATGATCCAACCCAGCGTTCGATAAAAAATAATACTGAAAAACTTGCTGGTTTGATAGATGCTTCCAAAAGTATCTTATTTGTTAGGTTTCAAAAAATCAACTTAGAAGTCCATGATTACAAGAAGTCGGTTGAGAGAGCCGAAAACCTTAAAGAATTCACTGATATCTAGAGGACACCACTGTCACCAAAAACTTTGCAATGCATTTTCTTAAAACAATTTATACCAAGATAGCTGTGCAAAAAGAATGAAAATTAAATTTTTAAAAACGATTTTTTACTTATGTTGTTTTAAAGGCTAATTTACCAGCACACATAGGCTTCATGCTCAGTAAAACAAGTACGGTTAATCGTTTGACACAGATTTTCCTGTTTCTGGCATTGCCCCATTTTCAGAAATGGTTATGTCTAAGTAACGTTATATTACCACTATGATATATTTTGTGTTTTAAGTTAACCCACGATTGTTTGTTATTAACTCGGTTTTGAGTTGACGCACTTCGTCCACTTTTCGAGTGATTGGAGGATTTTAAGTAATTTAGACCTATTTCATTGATAACGTCACAACTGCACTTTATGCACTAACATGACCTTATCCGCTAAAATGCAGTTTCATACCGATCGCAGTCTGCCAACTACTTGGCAGGTCAATACAGTGAATAAGTAAAAAAACGGGCAAGGGAAAAGTGGTTTCAGAGTCAATCACCATCATCAGCTACGTATATTTAAATTTCAGCCATTGAAACGCAAAAAATGAATACGATTCTGTCGCCTCGATGCAGACCAGGTATATGGCCCCATCTAATAAACAACGGTGTGAAATAAAAGGGAAACCACCATTATCACTCCTTGTTCGTTCATAGTTATGTGATCACGGGGGAGGGGAACCCTAGCACAGACAGCATGACCGTATCATGGACAAATACCATGTTCTTCGTGAAGGAAAATGCTTACATTTCCTTCGGGGCGTAACTTCATTTATTTGGTCCTAAGCACTTGACAAAAATATTACCGAAAACAATATTATAGTTCGCGAAAGAAGGGTTGAATAATTCAGCCTTTGAGAACTTGTTCAGACTTGATGATACAGAAATGTTATCAACTAGGTAGGAGTAGCCGTTTTTGCCCCCTACCCACCCGCGCACGGTGCTCACCCAGATTATTTTGAGGAAAAATGTCGAACTATGATAACGGACACCCTGGAAATACCGAGCTAACAGGTAGAGTAAATCTCTTTTAATTGCAAGTTATAGAAGGCCATTTGGTGTTAAAAGGGTTTAACTCTATGCGAAGGAAAATTTAGTTCGAAAGCAGGTGAAAAGAGCTAAAGTTAATTACTGAAACAAGATATGTGTCCGTTTGATGTTTCGGTTTCATCATTGAAAGCAACATCAGATAAGCTTCCTGATTGGTCACAGAGAACATAACACATGCGAAATGCCTAAATTTATGAAAGATTAATATTCAAAGTATCAAAACATTGAAATATTAATGAAGAACATAAAGTGAATTTAAAATCTAATGGAAATGGGAAAATTAATATTACTTTGCTGAGAAATACTAACTTTTGAAAAAAGCGGCAAATTCTGAGAACGTGAAAAATTACTGTAAATACGATGAATAAATTTAAATAGAATTGTCAGATGATAGCGTAAGTAAACTATTTTGCGTTGATTAAGAGAAATATCCTTTCATTTAATTTCTGTAAAGATATTCTTGGTATTGGATTAAAATTAATTTCAGATATTTGTTGAAATATCAGTAAAATATTTCAAGATTTGCACTGTTTTCAATCGATTGGCAACGGGCAAACATGTCCTGCATATTGCTTGGTGGGCGCCACTTCATCATAACATTGCCGATCGCAACCGACAGGACAACAAGCCCATGGCTCATTGGTAGATCACTTGAATAAATGACCAATTATTCTGAGTTCGAATCCCAGGTGGTCCACATATAGGATTGGGTATGCCTGGCTGACGACGGCTAATAAGCCAGAAATGGCCATTTGGATCTCTCTTGTCTTTGGCGGTACTCCGTCATATGCTTACGATCAAAATATGGGGAAACCAAAAATAAAACCTCACAATCCCTCACGGATGAGCAGAAATGGCTCACTCAATCTAAACTGCCAACAATTTGGTACCTGTTTATGGTACTTGGTGCACTGTTTACAGAGAATTATGAATCAACGGTATGGTTATCGTGGGTTGTATTCACTCGCAAGCTGTTGTGTGACTGCCTACTTTGTCCAGACGAAATCTTGGCATTAAATTAGAAGGGGGGGGGGGGGGTGTTACCTTTTTGTGGTTGATTGCAGATCGGGAGCCATGACAGAATAAACTTAACAATATCTCCACTTCATTCTCTGCACTAAGACGCTGCTCATGGGAAAAACTTATGTTCACATAGGAATGGCCGAACCTCAGTCATAAGATGCAATCGGAACTTTCGATTCTGATTCATTCCCTTCGTTGATCTAGAGCGCCAGAGTGCCGACGAAAGGGGTCTAGACTTCAGCATGGAAACCCTCTTCTTTGTGGCCACCGTATTTTGCGTGGCCTCGATATTAAATCTGTAACACCGGTCACGAACTTACATGAAAGACCACCCGCACTGATTGTGCCTACATAGCCAGGAAAGATAGAGAATCCCTGGAGCCATTCTCACATTGACCATGCATTCATAATGATACCTATTTGGATGCCGAGCTTGTCATCGTATGGACCATGCGATTGTCGAGTTTGAGATCCCAGATAAGGTAGAGTTAGGGTTGGCTACCACACTGGGGCCATGGTGACAAATGCCCCCTCCTCCTAAATGCCTCACTCAACCTCGACATATGAGTCTAGGCCAGAAGGTAAGAAACGGTATCTAATCACAGTTTTGAACAGTGGCCCCATTTAAACAATTTTTGACATGGGAAAGATTGAAGTAATTGGTACTAGAATTGGCATGCACTAATCCGGCTTCTTCGCAGGAAAATCAGCCTCGGTCGTTAAATTATTTGGCTTGTCATCTGACCAACTGATAATGGTACGTAGTAGGCTGATAGCGTATCTTCCCATTCCCATCACCTCCAAAATTTTGCGATTGATTACTTTTCAGCCTTCAATGTGATTGCAAATCGAGACTCCTACAACAATCTCCTGTATATTGTTGAATAATTTCTTATGAGGTCAGATTGGCCTTACACCAATCTTTACTACTCTTATGCTTTCCATGCAGCTTCATTTTAATAAAGACGCAAATTTAAGATAAAAAACACACGCAGAGAGACAAGTGTTATGGGTGTACTTGCAGATAAAAAAGGACGCTATGGTTAACAAACCTTCGAAGACGCCAGCGTGGACTGGGTCTTTTCCAATTCCTGTAGGGTTGCCTGGAACCGACTTTCGGTACGAGCGTTTTCCTCCGTAAAGTGGGCTAGGCTCTGCTGAAGTCGTTTAATATCGCAGTCCAGTGCCCGTCGCAGTTTTACAAATGGCAATTTACCCATTTCAGTGAGGCCTGTCGTGCAAAGGACGTACTCTCTGCCCATCTCCGAAGGCAAATTTCGGGATTCAAACAAAGTGCACCACTTTTTCAAGAATGTCTTGGACAGAGGAAGAGGAAGGGTTATAATTAATTTGGCAATACCGGAAAGAATTCGATAAAGTCCCGAACTTCCATAATTCGCTCCATGGTTTCCGGCGCAGTTTGCGTTTCTTTGTCTAGCGCAGAATTCTCCCATGTTTCAACACTCTGTTCATGAGGCCTGGGTTCCTCTTTTTCTTCAGCGCACATCTTTTTGTCATTTAATTGGTCCTGGAACAAAAGCAATGTTTGTAAAACAAATCAACCGGACATTATTGATCCCATCTTCATCCGACTGTTGATTTGCACTTGAAAACGACCGCAGAACTTTTACCAAACAGGAACAAATTTCTATTGGCGAGGTTGACTGGAACGGAATTTCATCTCGTGCAGCAGTCTTTGATTCGAGGTAAATAATAATGACACCTAGAAGAAGGGTGTATCTGATCAGGTAGTCGGGAGTCTAGATTATTCTACACGTCCTACCGATCAACCAGCAGCTCCAGAAGAAGAATATGGTTGAATTGATTTCTCTCTATACTTGCCGGATCGTAGCGAAGGAAATTCAGGAGTTGACCGATGGGCAGGGATAGTGCAAGTCGGTGCGGAAATTTCCATGACTTGAGAGCCGGGACGCGCAGACCAACAGCAATCTCACAGACTGCGTTCTGTGTTGCTGCAATGTTTGCTTGGAGGGCGGCTAATATACCGGAATCCCCTAGTAGACTCTGTTGGGCAGGTTGCATCTGTTGGATAAGAATTAAATGAGAACAGGTATCATATTATGCTGCTAAAAAAAGACGAAATTCAGAAGATCTGCTTGTGAGCATACGCGTGCTTTTAATAAATGCTCCTCGGGCCAGTACAGTTTTATAGGAACGGAGTACAAGCTAAAACATGCGATCAATAATGTTCGTCTTGTCATACAAGTGAGACGTGTTAATAGCGGAAGGGGGTGGTGATAAGAGTCAGCTGGTTAAGCGGCTGTGAGGATATGGTGGAGCCGGGGGTGGGGGAGGGGAGACAGCGGGAGTGTATGTAGTTAGGCGGGGTGTAGGGGGTACTAGTTAGGGGCAGCAATACACAAATAGCATTTGGTCACTCCATTTGTCTCGTACAGGTGGTGAATGCTCCTGTGGCCGCCTCTAACTGGTACCCAACTCTCACCTGTGGCTCCTCGAAGTTGGGTTCTTCTCAGCGGCCACACCCCGGGCAACCGTCACGACCGGCGGGCTAAACCAGGTGAGGGTCTCCAGTGTTGTGTGTGCCTCCACACCCGGTATGCCTGACTCCCGAACTTCCCACCACCCCCCTCTCAAAAAGTCCTACGGTGGGGGCGACAGCAACCCCGTAGGCGGCCCGGACTAACTCGGGTCGTTCTCCCACTAAAAAAAATCCGTGACCCATAGTGGAGTTCGGCAGCCGTCTGGGATGTCCGAGCAGTCCTATTTAGGGATAGCAATGCTGGCCTCCTCGCGGAGGAAGGGGCTAAAAAATGTGCCCTAAAAAAATGCTGGGTCTCACGTCTTCTGCAGCCGGCCGTGGCTCGCAGATCGCAAACTACGCGGTCGTAAAATTCAAACAAACAACAATACCCCCCGTCCCCATCCCCCTCGCCAGACTCTCCAGGCTGCTCAGGTGAGTCCACTCACACTAGCAGCCTGGAATGTTCGTTCCCTTTTAGACAATCCTAGGAGCCACCGGCCGGAACGGAGGACGGCGCTAGTCGCTCGGGAACTGGCGCGCTACAAGTTGGACATTGCTGATCTCAGCAAGACCCGATTCTCTGAGCAGGGTCAGCTGGAGGACGTGGGGGCCGGCTACACTTTCTTCTGGAGCGGCCGGCCAAAGGCAGAGCGACGCGACGCTGGTGTTGCCTTTGCCATTCGTAACGACATCGTGGGAAGTCTGCCCTGTCTGCCGCAGGGTATCAATGATCGCCTGATGAGCCTCCGCCTGCCTCTTCGGGGAGACCAGTTCACCACCATCATAAGCGCCTACGCTCCCCCAATGACGAGCTCTGATGCGGCGAAAGACAAATTCTACGAGGACCTACACGCCTTGCTGGTGACTGTGCCGAAAGAGGACAAGTTAATTGTCCTTGGGGATTTCAATGCCCGCGCCGGGACGGACCACGCTGCCTGGCAGGGAGAGCTGGGTCCCCAACGGTCTCGGTAGCTCAAACGATAATGGCCTCCTTCTTCTGCGCACGTGTGCGGAACACCGTCTCCTGCTGACCAACACCTTCTTCCGCCTTCCGACGCGGGAGAAGGCCACGTGGATGCACCCTCGGTCGCGGCAATGGCATCTGCTGGACTATGTTCTCGTCTGGGGGCGAGATTGACAGGACGTGCTGGTAACCAAGGCGATCCGCGATGCCAATGGTTGGACAGATCACCGTCTCGTCATCTCCCAGATGAGGCTCCGACTGCAACCCCAAAGAAGGCCCCAAGGTAAGAGGCCACCATGTAAGTTAAATACTCTTTTATTAAATTTGCCTGCTCACAGTTTTGATTTCAGCAACCAAATAACCGAGAAACTGGAGGACCTGCATGCTCCAGATGATAACGCTACCGTGGAGACACGATGGTGTCAACTGCGAAATGTCATCCAGTCCACTGCCCTCGATGTACTCGGACGCGCACACCGTCGACACCAGGACTGGTTTGACGACAATGACGCCGACATCAGCAGCTTACTCGCGGAGAAGAATAGACTACACAAAGCCTACATGGACCTTCGGACTGACGCCACCAAAGCAGCCTTCTTCGGATGCAGGCGCCTTGTACAACAACGGCTGCGGGAGATGCAGGATGCCTGGATGATCCGAAAGGCTGAGGAAATCCAGGGGTACGCGGACCGCAATGAAATGAAAAACTTTTTCAAAGCCATCAAGGCCATCTACGGCCCGTGTATCAAGGGGTCAGCACCGCTGCTCAGCTCTGACGGCACAACACTGCTGACAGAGAAATCGCAAATTCTGAAGCGCTGGGTCGAGCACTTCAGAAATGTCCTTAACTGTTCATCAGCCATCTCCGATGCTGCCATTGACCGGCTCCCTCAAGTGGACACGAACAATGACCTGGATCTGCCGCCTTCCCTAACAGAAACCATCCGGGCCGTGCAGCAGATTTCCAGTGGTAAAGCACCGGGATCTGACGCAATCCCACCGGAAGTCTACAAGCACGGTGGGCCCCGGCTGATGGCAGAACTCACAACACTCTTCCAGGAGATGTGGCACCAAGGACAAGTTCCTCAGGATTTCAAAGACGCGACCATCGTCCATCTCTACAAACGGAAGGGGAACCGGCAACTCTGAGATAATCACAGAGGCATCTCGTTGCTCAACATCGCCGGGAAGATCTTCGCCCGTATCCTTCTCAATCGTCTGAACGGTCACCTAGAGCAGGACCTGCTCCCGGAAAGACAATGTGGCTTCCGCCGACACCGCGGAACAACCGATATGATCTTTGCCGCCCGCCAGCTACAAGAGAAGTGTCAGGAGATGCGAACTCACCTATACACTACATTCGTGGATCTAACCAAAGCCTTTGACACGGTGAATCGTGACGGACTGTGGAAAGTCATGCAGAAATTTGGCTGTCCTCAGCTGCTCACGCACATGGTGCGTCAGCTTCATGACGGGATGACGGCGCGAGTCACTGACAACGGGACGGTATCCGAAACATTCGCAGTGACCAACGGAGTGAAGCAGGGCTGCGTACTGGCCCCCACCCTCTTCAGCCTCATGTTCTCGGCTATGCTGATAGACGCCTACCGTGATGAGCAGCCTGGTATCCGCATCGCCTACAGAACTGACGGGCACCTTCTCAACAGTCGGCGTATGCAGGCTCCAACGCGCGTGTCTACGACTACAGTCCATGACTTGCTCTTCGCGGACGTTTGCGCCCTTAACATGGTGACAGAGGAGGACATGCAAAGGAGCATGGACCTCTTCGCCGAAGGCTGCGCCGATTTTGGATTAACAATCAGTACAGCCAAAACGGTTGTCATGCACCAGCCGCCACCCAGCGCGGGATACAATGCTCCTCGAATCAATGTCAACGGTGCTCAACTCAAAACGTGGAAACCTTCGCTTATCTAGGAAGCACGATGTCGTGCAACACGAGAATCGATGACGAGGTTGCCCAACGGATCTCCAAAGCAAGTCAGGCTTTCGGCCGGCTGCAGTCCTCCGTGTGGAATCGCCACGGTATTCACCTGAACACCAAACTGAAGATGTACAAAGCCGTCGTCTTGTCGACACTCCATTACGGAGCGGAAACCTGGACCGTCTACTCGAACCAAGCCAGGAAGCTGAATCACTTTCATCTCAGCTGCCTCCGCAGAATACTGAAGCTGAGATGGCAAGACAGGATCCCGGACACGGAAGTCCTGGAGCGGACCGGAATCCTCAGCATCCATGCCATGCTGAGGCAAGTGCAACTGCGATGGAGCGGCCACCTGGTAAGAATGGACGACGAGCGACTACCCAAACGACTTTTCTACGGTGATGTCGCTATTGGTTCTCGCATCCATCTACTCATCGCCTGTTACCCCCTACCACTTCAACCACCACCGCCTTCACTACCACCACCACCACCATTATCAGCGTTGGGTAATCTCTCCTAAGCTGTACTCAATGCGATCGCACATTCACCTCACGCATCGGCCTGGTCGGACACTTGCGAATACATCGTACAGAGACCGGTGAGCCAGTGCCTGGAGCACCATCACACAGCAGAGATCGTCGCCTCCACTGCCCTCACTGTCCTCGCGCATTCACTCATCGCATGGGCCTATTTGGTCACATGCGCATCCATGACAGCGGAATTCACGACAATGCCGACAACACCGATACACCATACACACCCTCCGCTCCTGCCATTCTTAGAGCCCCTGCCACCCCCACTACCATGAATGACATCCTCCCAGCCTCTACCAATTTCTCCTGCCCACACTGCGCCCGCAACTTCAACTCACGCATCAGCCTGGTCGGTCACTTGCGAATCCATCGCATGGAGGCTGGTGAACCAGTGCCTGGGGCTCCGACATACAGTCGTCGCGCCCACCTGCATCGAAAACACTCTTACAATCACCATTTACCAGAGTATATCACGGTTTCCTAGAAACCGTGGCTGAGAAGTCTGCCAATCTGACGCTTCCACAAGACCACGCCGTCGGCTCAGTGTATGTGCTGTGTGTGTCGAGTGGCTGACCAGTGGACTGGGAGTCAGACGGCGATGGCTGCTCCATATCCCCTGAGTTTGTGAATCCTGGTGTGTGTGCGTTATGGGGGCCAGGTCGTGCTGTGGCGCGCGAAGACGGGTACGCCGATCCGTCAGCCAATGCGCCCACTCCCACATCAGGCAGCTGACCGGCTCGAACAGTGGTCTGATTGTGGGGGTGGGGGAGAGAGTGAGGTCGAGAGCTCAGCGTATTTTCCTTACTATAAACAATCTGACGCGCTTGAAACTATTACGGTGCGCTAAAAGCCGTGGCTTGGAAGGTTGCCAACTGACGGGAGAACTCGGACCGCGTGGTCAGCCCAATGTGTGTTTTGTGTGGAGTGGCTGACTTGCGGACTGAGAGTCAGGTTGCAATGGCTCCTTTTTAATGTGGCCTTTATGGCACTCCCACTCCGTGGGATCCGAGCCAGGTGTGGTGGCACGCCCAGGGGCGGCTTCGGCCGCGCCAGCCACCTGCGCCCTCTCCCATCTCCGGTCTTCTTGACTCTGTCTTGACACCGGATTCAGGTGGGGAGGATGAGAGAGTGCGTTAGCTGCAGCGCAAGGCGACGATCACTTAAAACTAATTTACGCGCAAGTCACCGTCCCTGCACCACCCTTCCGTGGAGCATACGGTGGACCTCGTCGAAATCGACAGTCGAACTGCCCTATGTAGTTAGGCCGTCGTTGGCCTTGTACGGAGCTTGTAGAAGATACTTTGGTGCGCACAAAACCGGTTTTGTCAACCTGATAGCGGTGGCTTCTGCTGTTGCTACCAGCCACAGACCAAGTGTCTAGGAATAGTGCGGTTGTACATCATAAATCGCACGAAAGGGGTCCATACGATGCTCGGAATCAACCATGTGTGCCAGAATAGCGCTGTTCACGCTCTCAACTTTCCTTTTCTCAGCCATGTCGGGACGTGTTGACTTATTCTTGTTGGATAGGCACCGGCTCGTGCAACCAATGTAACCTGCTCCACATGAGCGCGTCACAAAGTAGAGGCACACAGAGGTGGTCTGAGCTCACAGCCTATCCCTAACGTCGCCGTATAAAAGTGTGGTTGTTAAAAAGCATATGCGAGATTTCGCTGCTGAGACGGTTGGTAACATGGCTTGGTCCAGGCGTCTTCTTTGGAGTTGACTTGCCCCATCCCCTTGAAAATGGACTTTGGAAAATAGGGCTTTCTTTGCTACAGTAAGTGCGGTGGATTTTTTTAACTTTGTAATAAATTTATCCGGATATCCATTCTCGCGAAGCAGGTATTGGATCTTTCTAAGCCCCTCCGCAATGCTGTCTGTCGGAAAAAATGCTAGCCCATTGTGCCAAACAATGGACTAGATTGCGTTCCTGGCAAATGCCGAAGTTCGTACATTGCCCCGATCAGGTTTTCTTTTGATGAGTACTCCTTCGGACACTACCGCCAGACCTTGGGCTGAGGAGGACGTCTAAGAAAGAAAGCGAAACGTCAGTTTCTACCTCCAAAGTAAACTTGATGGACGGATATGCTTGATTAACAGCATTAAAGCGTGCATCTACATTGGTTTCTGCTTTGGCGATTGTAAAGATGTCATCAACATAGCGACCTTACTGTTTGATCTGATCGCTTACCTGAGGTTTCTCCGGCTTGCCCATGAAGACAAAATCGACGTCAGAAAAGCACTTTTAAACATATTCCACTTGATGAAATCTTTATTACTGCCTCTTCTAAAGTTCTTTAAAAAAACTGTATAGGCTTGCAATGTTTACCAGCTCTAAGAGAGGGAAGAGGTTTAAGGAATTTGTTTGAAATGAAAAGGGACGGACGTCGACATGGTTCCCAGTGTTAGTAAGTATCTGACTACTGAAAACACTCGTTATCTTCTGCCCTGGGCCCACAAGCGTGGGCGCATGTATTGTTGTGATAGGAAGTTTCTGATGGTTATTCAATAATGTTTTAGATCGGGCAATAAGACCATATATGGTTCTAAAACATCATTCGTAGGAAAAGAAATTAGACAAGCTATTCCAAGAAGGCCGAATACCGGCCATCATTTAGAATACACATTGAGGGCAGAGTGTAATAAACGCAGAAAACTTCTTCACTGTACTTGCAAAATTAATTTTATCTGAAAACTCAGATAACCTTCTGCCGATTTTCAAAAGCTGGATGGCAAATCAAATCATCTCTAGTGTTTTCGAGGAGTTTTCAATATTTCATCATGGGTTTTTTAAAATTTCAGTTGAGAATTTCGTCAAAAATTCATTGAAGTCTTTAAAGAGCAGGTTAAGATTCAACTACCGCCATTGCCTGTAATCGTCTGCATGCAAATTTCTGGCTGACATTATGTTTTTCGTATTCACTTAAGAAAGCAGCCGCAAACGAGTATTTCCACGATATCAGCATTTTCTGTCGATGCTTATAAGTTTATTCAAAAATCTGTGAAATAAAAATTCAGATGCATAAATTGTCTCGTGGAAATTGTTTGGCGAAGATTTATCAAAGGATGACCGAAAAATCTTCAAAATAGTCCTTTCAGGGTGAAATGGAAAGGTTGCTGACATTGACAGTGTCCGTGCAGACAATAATTATTTAAGAATTTTAAAGTGATCGAAATATTTTTTCTCCCGCTTAGCACCTGACAAACCTAAGCTTCAGGGCAGAATGTTCACAAAGGTGACCAAAAGGCATTGTTAAGCATGACTATGGGAAATGTCCACACACAATAAAAACAGATATAATAATGAGTTTTAAATCATTACTTGTTCTAAAATATTACGGAGATTATTTGGAACGTGAATGGGCATCATACCTTTTGAATTGCTTCACAAAAGAGCTTTCTTCAAAGGCAACTGAGTGAAGCATGAGTAAGAGCTCATTTTTATTGGCTGCTCTGTCCGACGGAAGCATATGAGGCTGCACTAGTTCACAAAATTCATGAACTTGGAAACGAGTCAAACTTAGCCTTAAACGTCATGGTTAAGGTTTGTAAGAGGTAACATTGATTGTCATTTCAAAATGTTACAAAGGGTGATCAATGAGCAGTAATGATCTATTAAGGCAAATGGTCTATGGAAAGCAAATACAAGGCATGAAAGAAAACCCTACTCCTACGTTATCGCATGCACCAAATAAATCACTGATATGACAAACCGAACACGGAATTTTATACTGCAGAAGACATTGAAAGCACGGATACAGTTGAGGGCAAATGTTTTCAGCTTGGAGCTTGGAGGACCAAATTTCACGCCTTATCGTTTGTTTTAAGAATGTGTGCTCTGACCTTTTAAGCCTTGAACCCGGTTTACTCCGTAAGCTACATTGTCAATCGGTGTTCACAGTTATAAAAACAAAATTAAGTTTTTACATGATCTGGTCCAACACTTTGTTGTTTTTGCCCATTGGTTTTTACATAAACTATCCTTTTCGGCGTATTCTCGAGTCTTAGCAAGCCTCATGCTTCGAAAGACCTCTGTGGCGACTGCGTGTCGTATAGGAAGTATATCTTTAGCAGTTTTAAAGATAGTTGCAGAAACCCCATCTGCGATACGCTTGTTTCATCTAAAATCAAATGAGGAAAAGTAAAAAGAGTCTACTACGACTACAAGCCACTATTGTTTGAGCGTCCGCTGAGGCGGTTTCACGGGAAAACAGGCTTTTGTTGTTTGTCCATGCATGCTGTATATTTTGTGTGAGATACATAGCGCCCATATACTTAAATGTTACTTTATTACTTATCATGTCATAAGGGTTTAAAAAAGGTTGCCAACTGGTATCAAGAATAAACATGTCAGGACGCTGTTAAAGCTTAATAATACCAAGGTAAACGTATTTTGGCTTTAATCCAAAACGTTCTATTGATAATTCCGTAGGGATCACAGCGTCAACTATTTTCCAAAACGTCTTTTTTGGTCAATATCATTAACAAACTTAAGGCTTTCCTTGTCATACGCGTTATTTTTTTCTACATTCAGGTAATTTGTTGGATTAAATATAAACTGAAATTCCAAAATATTTCTTACCTTAAGAAACGTGTACCTAAGTGGATTGTGCGTAAAAGTGAATCTCGACATATAAATTTTCCTATTGTTGCTTTTGATAGCTAGAAGCGAATTGATGTTCAAAAGTATATATCTTTTAAAACTTGCAGCCATACTGCTTGTAAATTAGTTTATATATTCTGCTAATGGTTAATTTTAATAAGTGGTATCTCTCAATTTCATTAACTTTCTCGATAATAAGATTCTTAGAGGTTCAGTTAACATTTGATGATATGCCGCCTAGTGAATTTATTCATTATTTGTTTTCGTATTCTTTCTCGTCAGCGGTTTATTTGAAATTTTATAACCGGCAGTGGATAAAAAAAGTGATGCATATAACCTTTTATAATTTGTTAATTACCAGTAAAATAGATTTATTCTTTAATTGGCGTCCATCATTCTATCTTGCGAACGAGTTTCTTTTGCATATGTGTCCTTTGGTGATCCATACGGCTGTATTGCCCGCAGTAAGACGTTGGGAGTATTACTAGACCACATTGAAGAATAGTGAAGTACTCCATACATTCCAAAGAACGCACGCTGCGCAATAAAGTCGATATTGTAACACAAACCTGGTGGATTTCCGCCCATTCTTCCGGTGACGAGGCTAAAGGAGGCTGTTGCGTTGACAACCCCACCATAACCCATAGTTTTGTCCCTGCTTCCTAGCAGTTCCTATCGCGACGTCTCGCAATAAGGGTGTTGCGATATGTGCCTGAACTATTCGTGCACAATAAGTTGGCTTATATTTCGACCTCTGAAGGCACGCGCGCAAATACCACCATTAAAGCATGCGTTTAACGTGCTGTACGTGTTCTCTAGTGCTGCATTGCGCTTTTGCCATAGACTTTTTAAAAATTCATTTTAACCTGTCATTATAATATTTAAAATGTTAAGGTACGGATGTAAACGGATATTGAGACAACGTGTGAAAAATTGTTTTAAGGAAATCTCTATAAAAATAGGGGAAGAGGTAGAAATCCTTCCTAGTAATAAATTTTCTCGAATGAAGGTTTCTGACTCAGAGTCATCTTGTGACTTCTCACTTGGCTTTACTTCCTATGACAGTAAAAGTGTGAAACCTCCACCTTCGTTCGGAGACGATATTTCATACATTAAATGCCTGTTGGGTGAAGAAAACGTCATATTTACTGAAGACTTACCAGCACGCGTCCGATAAAAAAATACGTTACAGGAATGGGCCTTACAGTCCTATATGAAGTCTTCTAGAAATTCTTATTTTAGTTGTGCCGCAGCTGCCATCAGAGCCACGGAAGCTTTTTGGAGCATCATATGCCATAGTTTGTGGGGAAAAAGTACACATCGAAACTGCATAAACAACTTAGCAACTTAAAAAATATTGCGTAAGTTGTTGAGAAAGACGATAAAGTTGCATAGTTAGCTATATATCAATTACTTCTGTATCGTTAGTCTAGGTCTTAAATGTAGCACTTTTAAGGTGACGTCGTCAGGTTTTTCATTTTAAGCCTCTTTACCATTGCCATAAACTGCGATGTACCCTCGAAAAGCAAGTTAAAAATTTTAATGCTTGTGAAGACTGCAAAAGGTTTACTTTTGAAGAAGCATATTAAGGAAACGTAGTATAGCTATAGGAAGCCTAGCTCGACAGGAAGGACGAAGAGTGCCAAGGTTGCAATCAGCACATCTGCGGCTATCACTTTTCCTGCGTTGGAAGCTAGGATCCTCTAGATCCGTTAGATACTCTTCATCTAGTATTATAAAGTGCAATTATGAAGAAATTGAGTCTGTGGGTTAAAATTTATCCTTCTATGGTATCATTTCAGGCGAACTCATCCACAATTAAGACACACAAGATTGCACTTATCAATCGTAAATCTAGAGCTCCAGGTCTCAGTTAGACTCTAAAGTCATCGCAAAGTTTGAGGGAGCTGGGCGAATGCCACCAGGCGAGACATTTTTATGCCATAAAATAATATTTTGAAAGTGCTCCGTTGCTTGAATGTTAAATGGCTGACAAAAGTACCTATAGCTTTATTTTATGCGCGAAGCAGAGGATCGAGATCTCAGTTTGTTATTTGACTTTGGAAAATCAGCACACTTAAGTAGGATTTAGCAGATATCAACACAGCAGTAAAAACTACAATTACGTATTACCGGGGCGTCTGAGAAGACCTTATTAGCTAAAACAAAGTGTTTTGAAATATCTAATGTTTAGGTCAATCAAACACAACAAGATCTAAGGTCGTCTTTTCGCTAAGGAAACAACTAGCAAAAGAAAAACACGAAAAACGAGCGAATATCAGGGTTTGTAACAAACTTTCCGTATTCTCCGGCGTGTCTGTTGCTAAGCGCCCTTAATCTTCACATACCATGCACTACGCTCGGTTTGCAACTTCACAAATACTAGTAACCCGTGTGGCCTTTGCACCCTCGCTCGGACAAGGAAGTTAGGAATAAATTGAAACCCTTTTAAATTAAGTTTTTCTGTTAAGATCTTCCCCATTGCAGCAGACTGGACCGCGAGAGAAACTGACAAGTCTGTTAAAACCGTCAATGGAACGTAGGACTTAGCATAACGTGTATTTGTTCGACCAAATCATGTTTTTGGGACTTTATTAACACTTTTTAAAGTTATTCGTGAGTACATATGGTCGGCAGTTAGCATTCAAAATTTGTTTCAGTAAACTGCAGATCGGAATATTTTATTGCCTGGAGATTTGAGAGAAACCTTCTGTATCGTGTGCAGCTTGGACTGCGCCCTCCTGTGCAATTAATTTTTTTAAATTGCCACCAAAACTAATCTCCGGGCCTCCCTTCACACTACGCTTGTTCCAAGGTAGAGTTTATTAGAGGAAGTATTTTCACCACGATCGCGTCGTGGAGCCGGGAATAACCTGCCCGAGGTAATCGTAATATTTTCAGCTTCAAAGACATAAAAACATGGGTTGACCTATATATGTTGCAGTGCCAGATGGGTTATGTAACTACTTAACCTACCTGGCTCTGTCTACCTACACTTGACGGTAATTCCTTTTTAATGTTTCTAATTCTTGAGATTTTATGTGAAAAATAGGGATTTGAAGGGCGAAAAGATATTTTCCTCAATATACTTAGGCTTTTGTGGTTTCACAAGTGGGTGAAATGAATTATTCTAATCTGCCAAAATCTTATACTTATTAATTGTGTTTAATATTCATCCAGTGGATTCTTGATTGATTGCTTAGAAAATCCTACTTGGGCAGTCAGCTTACTGTATCAGAATTGGTGGATTCCATACGTTGCAGTAGACAGAGTGCTTAACTTGACCCAAGTGTGATACAACTTTACCGATTACTAAGTGACTGAAAGATACAATATGAGGCAGCAGCAGACAGAACTGGAGAGAAGACCTCTAGAATTTGGTCAATGAACACGAACAAGAGGTCAATACATTTACGGAAGTTTGGCTACCTGAGGATATTGAAAAACAATAAATATCCTTCAAAGGATATAATTACTTTAGAAGAGAGGGTAAATCCGAGGAGAGGTTGTTTTCTGTGTCAACTTTAATTACCCGCAGTCACCAGGGTTACCTCTCACGACTCCTTAACTTGAATTTTTATCTTAAAATTTCTCCATCAAATATAAATAAATAACCAAAATTACTAGCTAGATATGATAGGATTAATACAATGCACTAAAATAGCCCCGTGATGTTGAAGAAAATATGTGAGGGCTCATAAAGCTCCTTGTAGTGGGCAAGATCATAAAACAGCCATCTGAGAGATGACACAGGAAAAGCTCATCGTAGTCAACAGGGTCAACACGAAGAATGGACAGTAGAGGTCAAGAGATAATCAACAAGATGAAACCGCCAACAAGGTAGCGAAAACAGCAGAAACCGCTACAATCATCAACCCTGACCGCCAAGACAACCATCAGGTTTCCATAACCGAAGGAACGCTTCAGCGTTGCCAACAGTTAGCAAAGATGGTTGAAAAGACAAAAATGGCTGTAAAGACTGATTCTGCAGAGTATAATGTAACCATGCTTAGAGACAAATTTAATAGCAGGGGAATTGCCTTAAATACCAGGAGGACCCATTTTGAAATCCAACTTAGCCAGTTATGGAATCAAACGGACAATAAGAACTTGATATCTTCAGAAGTTAAATTTTTACGTTAATTGGTTTTGAAAACCACCAATGCAGATAAAAATCTTATTTCAAAAGAAAGATTATTCCTGATGAACGCATATTTGCAGGCAAAAACGAGAACAGTTAGTTGTGGAGCTAAGGGGTGGTGAAATGATCATGGAGGAATTACGAGCGACATAAGGTTGGTTTACTGGAATGAGAACGTTAATTCGTGAGAGATTTGGGCTAGAATTAACGTGCAACAGGAAATGGAGATATGCTTCAAGTCTTCTGACTCACATAACCCTAATAGCAATCTATATCAGCCGTTCATCGCCCGGATATAGAAATGTCGCAATACATATATCGACTTTGTCCCCTTTGCTGATATATGCCTAATATCGAAATGTCGAGATTTGTCGAAATAGACGAAAAAGGGTCGGATACTTCCTAAGCTACCCCCATTTAAAACGAATACATACGGAATGCCCATTATTATTCCTTTACCGTGAACGCCAGCAACGTAACCCTTACTTTCCTTCCTATTTAGCTCGCGTATACGCCACTCCAGTCGCATTTTCCCCTTTTCTCAACGTTTTGTAAAAAATGTAAACACAAAGTTGATCAGAAATATAAGGAATGTGTATTATAAAACGTCCATAATAATATATGTACAATATTTGATATTGGTCTACTTAATATAAACAATACGTGGTTGTGGATATCGTTCAATCAGGGGTTAGGTGGGTTGTCAAGATGGGGGTTTGGAGTGGAGGTGGCTAGTCCTGGATGGCATTCTTAAAATAGACAGTTAAGCAATATGAAAGCAAATTAACTGACCATAAAAGGGTTATTCAGGAACGTGCTTTTGAACGCTCTTGCCGGCGGCGTCAAGTGACCTTTTCAGGTGCCTTACAAATGTGGCCTCCAAATCACAAAGGTGTAGACGGCCGTCGCCATTCTACCTAACGTACAGCTCTCAATTGTTTGAAATTAACAAGATACGTTATAACCCACCTGTAATAAGTTCATAAATTTTTGATCCTGATAACGCAACTTTTCCTTTCCGTCCTTGGAAATTCAGTTCCAAGGCGATAGCATCATCAAAAATCGCATAAAAAATGCGCTTTACAAAGTCATCCGTATTCTGGCCCCACAGGCAGAGTAAATATGACTCCTAATTGAAAATGTAAATAATTGACGGTACTTACCAGTTCCCTGCGGAAATTTGGATCCGGCAGCCGTTCATGTAAGTGTCTGAAAGCAAAACAGCTGGCAATCAGCTGTGCGACTTGATTTCCGGGGATCTCAATACCCTTCTGAATGGGAGCTGTACTTGTTGTCGGTTGATTTAGCTCCACCGTTCACAGTTTTGTTAAAATTCGACGTTGTGTGACCTGCACTTGTAGCAGCCCTTTTCGCAAGTATATTAAGACGTCGAAATATTTCTGTTTGAAATTCCGATTGCGAATGTGGTTCAGATGCGTCTAGGACAATGAATACTCATAAGATAACAGTCTTACCTGCTTGCTGAGGACGCCTACTAGAAGGCAGAGTTACCCCTGATGTCTCAGACACGGCATTTAATTGTTCTTCCTATTCATACTTATATGTGCAACAGGCTACCTACCGGTGATAGTGGAGGTGTCTCGTACCTTAAGTAGGAGTCCTCATCCCTGTAACGAAGTGGTCGCTTTGATTGCCGCTGTGAGCTCATGATCAATATCTACAACCGCACAGTAATGCATAAGTTCAGGGATTGTAATCCTTTGTCTATTGCCACTTCAACCTATCAGAGCAAGTGAACCTCTAACTAGGTGAGCTGTGCGGTTGTAGGATTCACGTGCAATGTTCCCACTTGGGGAAGGGTATGTAAGTAGCCGATATTGTAAATGGCTATGTGGCTTTACGCAACGGGTCTATTAATTATATTAACACATAAAAACCATCTCTAGGGAAGCAAGCAAACTTACGAATTTGTGGCGGTTAATCCGTCCAAAGTATGGTTGTATCCATGGTCGCCTTATATACATGCATCTCGGATGAACAAATAGGTAAGTCTAAATAATCTAAAAGGTTGGTAAAATCGACGTAAACTATGCGAATTCAACCGTCCTTATTTACGAGAAAATTTTTAACGCATACTTTGGACTCATCAGTGGAATTATCTAAATTAACGGGCATATCCATCAAAATTTATGCACTAGGCGATGCTGACGTGCTTTCCTCGTTATGTTTAACTCGTTTGTACTTTAATCTATAACTATGAAGTTCCTCATTAACTTCGCAGTATATTTCCGCGACATCGCGGGCAACATGCCTTCTAATAGTCCTTTTACTGGCCTGTCTACGCATTTAAGATGGTTAATAAACAAAATAAATTGATATAGTAAACAGTTAAGCAATGTAAATGAGAAATAGGGTTCGACAGAAGAGCAGGCTGAATTACGGTCAACCACGTGAGTACGCAAGCCACGACAAATAAAAGTGTGATGGTCGCTTCCCGCACCCACTCTAGACACACTATCATGCCAAACAATCACATCACGGAGTCTAACTATAGATTAACCAATGAGCAGAGGCTATGTCCTATCTCGGAATGTCGAGATTTACATATATCAGGGCTATATCGGCATGCTATTAGGGAAATTTAATGTTCGATAACTGACATCTGTCCGTATAAGATAAAGTGGATCGAGAAACAGAAATTAAACTTCGAGTCAAAAGTCTCAGAACATTTTCCTTCTTACCGCCGCTAGAGGCGTTCATCAACCCAAAGAGGGGACAGCAGGATTCTAGGATAGGAAGAACACACATGCGGCATAGTTTAACCTTTATTTCCTGAAGGAAGAAATTATTTGATATGAAACCACATATCTGAACAACTTAAAGAAATTCTACTTGATTGAGGCGACAATGCTAGCTTATACGTGTAAGTAACATCTAATTATCTTACCCTTCATTTATATAAAAGGGTTTTTTGAAACACTATGGGACCAGGAAGCTTGGCGTGGCCAAAACACATGAAAATACTCTTGGATGAAGAAAATTACATCTGCCAACTACAGCTCCTACGTGAGAGTATTATTCTTTATAATTCAGCATTTATAAGGCAGATAGGCAGAGCCTATGTAAACCCTATATACAGGTTGACACTAGCAAAATATGCAAATGTAACATAGCGATATCGTAATAGTTTATCAGTCCTTGGTGCCGACTAAATATATGTCAAACAAGTAAAAATTAATCAAGTCTTCTTTTAAACATTTCAAAGCTCTCAGCCTGAACAACCGAACTAGGCAATTTGTTCCATTTTTCAATCACCCGTTGGGAAAAGAAGTTGGCCCACACATAAAGTTTGGTATGGTTTCCTTTCAGTTTGTTTTGGTGGCCTCGGAGATTTGTCATGTTTGACAATTCAAAAAGTCAGCAATCTGAAGAGCAAAATCAACTCCTGTGACAAGTCTGGAGACTACGATCATATCCCATCTGTATTGCTTAAAGGAAAGATGAAACATTTTAAGTCTTTCTAATCAGATCTCATAGGATAGGCATTCCAATCCACTGAATAATTTTATTACCCCCCGTTGAACTTTCTCCAACAGAGCATAGTCATGTTTCATCCAGGGGCACAAC
The DNA here is from genome assembly GCA_017591395.1 of Schistocephalus solidus. Lineage (NCBI taxonomy): Eukaryota > Metazoa > Platyhelminthes > Cestoda > Diphyllobothriidea > Diphyllobothriidae > Schistocephalus > Schistocephalus solidus. The sequence goes on along the minus strand of WEDG01003391.1, from coordinate 16,587 downwards.
GCTTAAACGCAATATTCCAACACTGGCTAGAGAAATGTTCCAAACACGCTTCCAAAAAGCTCTTCGTCAAAATTAACGAAGAATCTCCCGATCGCTCCTAAAATACACATATATTTCTTTGCTATCTTGGCACAGTGCGACGATGGTTTGAGAGTAGGGGTTATCCACATAGCCAAGTCCTTTAGAACATTTTCCTCCTCAAGTTGGTGACCGCTGATGAAGTACTGATATTCAAACCCAATCATTCTTCTGTAACTAGACCAAATTCATATGATTTGGCATTTGTTTAAATTAAAGTTCAGCAGCCACTTATCACCCCATGTTTGCAAGCGATGCAAGCTTTTTTGTAAGTTCCACGCCTTCGTCCGTTTTTTCGATAGAATTCGATATCTTCATCTCATCTGCCAAAATGACCTACTCGCATGTTAGACAATCGAGATAAACCTTCACGTATATCAGAAACAGAATAGGACCCAGAACGCTTCTCTGCGGAACTCCAAGGTGAATTGTTTCCAAGTGCAACTTGACGTCGCCAATACAAACATGTTGGCTAATGCCTTTGAGAAAATTGGTCAGCAATTTTAGTAGGCTCAAAGTCACATCCATTTGACGCAGCTTCAATATCTGACGTCTGTGTGGAACCATGTTCCTAATAGCAATGAAATACGATTCGAGGCTCGAACGGTCGTACGTCAATCGCATCTGGAATTTGATCGGTTGCTAGTGCACTCGATGACGCGTCGCTAAGGGTGCAAGAGAATGCGCGCAGTGTTATTGGCAAATCGATCGGGCACTGAGCTGTCAATCCCGCGCGAACCTTGCCACGCCATTTCCTGCGCTGTCGTGCTGCGACGCGGTCGCTTAACTGCCTGCACCCCTGTTCTGTCTATACTGACCGTTTTTTGCTTTTTTTGCAGAATGTTTAGAGCAGTATCTATGAAAACACTTAGGATACGTGCCAGAAAGGTTTTCTGGATGATTTACGCCAAATTGCCGAGAATATGAGGGAAAATGTATCCGTCCGACTCATCTTAATCGTCGTGGCATCTGACCTCTTCCTCTAGTTCATCATAAGACGACTTCGAGATTTCCTCTGCTGATGAGGATGCAAGTTGGATGTCAGATGTATCTGACGTGGCACCAAACAACTCTTCAAGCACACCTACAATTGAAGTGGAACCTACGTTTTGAGAGGCTATGAGTTCTTGGGCAATACGTTCGCGTATGCCATTGATTCATCAGAGCAGTCTTCTGAAGATTATAAGACGACTGACCTCTGACCTTCCTGCAGACGCACGAACGCTGCTGGCTGGGGAAAGTGATGTTTCAACGGTGACGGCAATGGGCAGTGGTGAGTACGGTCATTTAGTACTTGTGAAACAGTTAACTGAGCAGTTTCGAGACCCTACCAGGCGTCTAATAGGCAATATTGTTGTAACTTATTAAGCTATTGATGAGCTCCCTATACATAAGATAACTAAGCGCGGGTTTTGGCCTATCCTAGGTAGAATTATGGAGCCGTTTGTTTGTGAACTATTCGTTGTGGGAATTCACTGTGGCTATGGAAACCTTTTTTTGCATTCCTCATCCCTTTTTTCCTATTGGGTTGCAGCTCATTATGTCTGAAGAAGGATTTCATACTGGGCCCCTATAGATTCCAACGTTTTCGTTTTGAACATCCCGTTCCTCTCGTCGTCATCGGTACGCAGAACAATTACCACCGTTACCCTTTTTTAGGACAATTTATCTGGTAGCGGTGGTTATAGCATAACTATGCCTATTGTCCAGTCTCCTTCACATGCGGGTAAGCCATTTTCTTCCATAAATAATCTTCCTAGACGGGATTCGGCGCAAACGAAGAGGCGACGTGGTAATAAAACAAGAAGACCAGCCGATCAGCCATCAAAGCAAGTCTTCGATGGATCATGCAAAGCCAAATGCAACGAATAAGGCTTTTGCAGGCTCTGAAAGTGGAGGTGGCGGCCAAACGGCATCGCATAGATGAGTACATTGGTAGCTGCAGCACACATGCACCCCAGCCTGGAGCAAGGGGTCCGATTGTACACAAAATGTCGACCCTGGACGAAGTAGATGCCCTTATCAAAGCCGTTGCAGATAGGGCATATAGGAAACAATTGGTAGGTTGGCTGGACATAACTTACTGTCTAACTAGGTTACCCATTTGGCCTCCCTTGGCGGCGATAGCGTCAGCAATTTTGCTGATCGCGTTTTTACATCGCTCTTCGCCGATGAGGTTACCTACCGGCTAACATTCTACGGTCGCCACCAGGACAAAAAGGCATTTTTCCTCTCACCTTTATACGGAATTCTGTTGGGTAAGAAATTTCTCATTATTAACTAATTCATGTGCACCGCAGACGTCTTCAATCTCTGGAATATTCCACAAAAGTTGGACAAATTGCAGCTAGAACGAGCTTTTCAAAAAAATGCCTTTAAAAATGCATATGACTGACTGCAGAAAAAAAGGGCTTAAAGGCAGCCCTGGGGCACTGTGCTGATGGTACGTAGATTTTGATTATCAACCTTTTATACAACCATTTACTGCGAAACACATGCGCATTGTTTACTCACCATCACTAATTTTATTGTCTTTTTCATTACAGGGTGGATATTTTATGAAACGGCTGAGGGATTTACTTTTTGTACACTTACGCTTTGCATATTTTTTTAAAACAAAAATATATTTTTACTTGCTCACCCAGTCTTCCAAGAGTCATCTTATCATCAATCCCTTATCGATTAGAATGTAATGGGGATCATTTTAACCGTTTAGCTAGTATGGGCGTCAACCAAAGGAGTAAGGGGTTCCGCTGTGCGGTTGAAAAACAAGATACGAATTTTCGGATCCGATTCGCGTCCGAATTCGAAGTCATGGTCGGATCCGATTCGCGTCCGAAAATTCGTACCATCGGATCCGATTCGAGTCCGATTCGCGTCCGAATTGTTATAAGGGGTAAAAGGTTTCGCTAAACTCGATATAGACCGCATCGACTAACAAACACATTTTTAATGATTTCATCCAGATTTCCATGGATGTGAGCAGGTTTGTGAGGCAGGATCGCCAATTGTAGCTGTTTTCGAGGTTTCCTTACTGTGTCTACTGGGATCGACACCGTGTTTTTTTATCTGTAGGGGTGCAATTATGTGGTATTATTTTCTTCTCTTCATTCTGTACATAAACGGAATTTCAGCTTTACTCACAAATTCACAAAATTTCGTTTACGCTGACGATCTCAAGTGCATTTCTTCATTTTCTACAGACACTGCCAATAGTTGCATTGATAAAATCAACACTGATCTACTTATGCTCTCACGTTGGAGCTGTACTCGACAGATGGTATTTTTTCCATCCAAGAGCAGTTTCACGTGTTTTGGCCCCGCCAAGCTTCCTGGATCCCTCGTATTTCAAAATAGTACACTTTTAGAACGATTAACCATCTAAGATTCAGGTCTAAGCTACACAAATAAGCTAGCATTATAACCTCATGCAGATTGAACTTCTGCAAAGTCTGCACAGATATGTGGTTTTATATCACATAATTGTATTCCTTCCGGGAATAAAGTTAAACCTTTACCGCATGTTTGTTCTTCCTATCCTAGAATACTGCTGTCCCCTCTTTGGGCTGATGAAAGTTTCTGACCGCAGTAAGATTGAAAAAGTTCAAAGGGTTTTTACTCGAAGACTATTTTCTCTTCCTCGATCCAGTATCTCTTATACGGATAGATGCCAGTTAGCAAACATTAAACTTCTGTGGGTTAGAAGACTCGAAGCCGGTCTCTGCTTCCTGTTTCACATTAACTCTAGCCCAAATCTCCCACGAATTAACGCTCTCACTCCGGTAGATCGACCCTATGCCATTTGTAATTCCTCCATAAACATTTCACCACCTCTTAGCTTCACAACTAACCGGTCTCAGTTTTTTGCCTCCAAATATGCTTTCATTTGGAATAATCTTCTACTGCAAATTAGGTTGTCGTCTACATTAGGGATTTCCCGGTCATGCCCCAATAGCTAGCAGTTGTGCTCAGTTCCCCTTTCTGTCATTTCCACCTCCATATTTTACTCCGATTCACCCGCATCACGCGCGTATGATCCCACCTTTTTTCCAGTACAGGGCGGGAGCACCCGCCCCCAACGTTCAGTGGCCCGTGAACCACTGGATGAATTAGCCACTCTCCCTAAAAAACAACCACCTTGCCCACTTAAACTGTTCGTTCTAAATGCTAGATCCTTGCTCAATAAAATGCCCCTGCTTCAGACTCTAGTCTTTGTCCACTGTCCAGATATCGTTATAGTAACTGAAACATGGGCAACACCTTCCGTGGCCGACCCCGGAACTCTCTCTTTATAGGTTATAATTGTACTCGAAATGATCGCCGTAAATAGTCGTGGTGGAGGAAGCTGTATCTACATTAAACAAGCGCTGCAATTTCGACCTTAGATCATCCACAATTTACTGCGGTTGACGAGAGCTGCTGGCTTCAAATTACCTTAAAAAATAGGAACACTTTACTCATTGGTTGTGTCTATTGCCCGCCCAATACCAGTGAGGATTTCGATCTTCGTCTCTCACAAGCATTCCATGCCGCAGTTGACTTAAATTTTAAGTATTGCTTAATTGCAGGTGATTTCAACCTTCCTGACATTCGCTGGTTTTGTTCCCCTCCGGCCCCAGAAAGTTCGAGGACTTTCTCGAGGCCGTAGATATTGGCATGTGGACCCAGGTTGTTGACTTCCCTACCCGAGGATCAAGCATACTTGATCTAATCTTCTGCAGAGGTTGCCTGCCTTTGACAGTGTCATCATTAGGCCCACTTGGGAGCTCAGACCATGATATCGTTGTTTCTACACTACAACTCGAAACCGATGAAACGCCTTCCAAAGAAATATAGCTTTTTTTCTTTGATTTTCGATTAGCGCTTTCAACAGAATTATTGATAAATCTTTACTCCCACGACTGCACTAATTTCTTTATGTGTCAGGATGTGAACACCTGTACCGGTATGCTTTACCAAGTTTTAGATCCACTTATTTCTCGTTTTGTTACCCGTAAGAAATTAATTAATGTCGCGGATGAGGTTTATCTCCCTTTTATCTTTTCGCCGTAGGTTGCGTAAACTCTCTCGTCGATTCCATTTGCAAAACGACATTTCCGTTCTGCCCTTTGATTCACCGTATTTTTTTGAGCAGGCCAAGAGGCTAACCGAAGAAAAAAACGGCTAGCTGAAGAGGTCAAATATGTCGAAAAACCGTTCGTTAAATGTAGCGAAACTTTTTTTTCACACGCAATTAGAACCCATAGTAAAACATGGCACCCCGTACTACTGGATTCCATTGGCAATCCTGTAGTTGATGACAAATTGACGGCTGATAGTTTTAACGTTTTCTTGTCCAGAACATTTATTGAAAAATTCGACCGCTCCCCCGTCCGCCCATCCAGGTTTGGACCGGTGCCGTCCTCGAAACCATAACTTTTACCCTCTGGGACGTAACCGTAGCCATTCGACGTTTTCGTCAATCTTATAGTCCTGGACCAGATGGCGTACCGATCAGTATTATAAAGGCGGATGCTAATGATATTTTCCCGTCACTTCTATGTAAGATATTTAATCTAGCTCTTGAAAGTGAAACCTTTCCCAGTGTATGGAAGGAATCGCATATTCTACCTATCCCCAAACGCGGCCAATCTACGTCATTTGACGATTTTTAGGCCAATCAACACACTGTCCGCAGCTTCGAAAAATCCTGGAGACCTTGATCAAAGATAAGATGATGTATCATTTAACTGAGAATAACCTATTGAGTGCAGCCCAGCATGGGTTCCTCAAAACTAGGTCTTGTGACACATGTCAGCTCTCTTTCTTTGATCATGTTCTACAATCTAGGGATAATGGCTTTGCACTTTACATAGTCTATTTCGATTTCACCAAGGCCTTCGATCGTGTTGACCATGCCCTTCTTCTCCTGAAACTCTCCTCTTTCGGTATATGTGGTAAACTTCTGAGCTTGATATCTTCTTACCTGAGCTCTCGTACACAACATGTTAAGATCTCCAATGCTATCTCAAACTCGGCACGTGTGCGGAGTGGAGTTATTCAGGGTAGTGTGCTAGGCCCGCTTTTATTTTGTCTTTTTGTCAATGATGTGCCAGGTTTATTTCGAAATGGTAGGCCCTTTATGTATGCCGACGATTTAAAAAGTTGCCTATCGATACAAGCCGGCAGATCGCGACACCGTGATTGATCTATTAAAAAAATGATCTCGAGGCGTTTGCCCAGTGGTGCTGCACATGGCGCCTTTCCCTTTCTTGGCACAATAAGTTCCGTTATGGTTGTCGGTGACAACCATCAGCCTCATCTTAGCATAGATGGCCACGATATAAAATGTACCTGGCGTTGTTAAGGACCTGGGCATATCATATTCCAACGGTCTCAATCTTTTCAGAGCATTGCGCCCTGATTGTCTCCAAAGCACGCAGAACTGCCGGGTTTATCCTCCGAAATTTTAAAACTATTGATATTAGACTTCGCCTTTATGAAATGTACGTAAGACCTGGCCTGGAATACTGCTCGTTTCTATTTAGCCTTCTGCGCGCTAGCGAACGGAAGAAAAATAGAATCGGTCCAACACTTCTTCACGAAAAAGAATTTTATCGTTGGAGCACCGTAATCTGTCGTATCAAGAACGCTGTGGGCCTTGTTAACATTGATCCCTTTATGGTTTCGCCGAGTGCAGAAGGGACTATTTTTGCTTTTTAAGCTTTTGAATAATCGTACATTTAATCCCCTTTATCACTGTGAGGCAGCTTGACCATCCTCGGCGCAGCAGTCATCGCAATGTCTTTTTATTTCTTCCATTAGCTCGCACAGTTAAGTATCGACGGTTCTTTTCGATAAACGCCATGGCCATGTGGAATAAACTTCCCCATAATATAAAAAAAGTCCAACGGAGTTATTCTTTGTTTAAGATTACCATTACTAGTTTTTTTGCATTCAGAACAGTTTCCAAGAATTCTGGGCGCCGACACGGTAGAATCTGTTTTCCTGTTCGACGGAGTGCGCGGCATCTGAACTCGATCCCAGGTGTTACCTTTGAGGGATACGGCACCGTCTCTGCAGCCTGCACCCGTTGACTTCTTCGGCAGACAGTGAGCGACCGTACACGGATGCATTTCTTGCCTGAGGCAGAATCCCGGTTCCTAGCAAAGACAGAGAGACTGCATACAGACTGCAATTGTGTTAGCCCTTCCCTGATCTGAATTGCTATCATCCTTACAGGCGGCAGTTTTTTTTCTCCTGAATAACATGAAAAATAGGAAAAACACTTATAATGATATATATTCAGGAGTTTTTTTCACTGCCAGCCTCTACCCACTGAATATTTCACCTGACAATGCCTGTAAACCGGTATTAAATACAACTATTACTATTATTAGCTATTTTAAAAACCAAATAACGCAAACATTTAACTTCGGAAGATTTTAAGTTCTTATTGTCTGTTTCCTTCCCAAACTCGCAAATTTTGGATTTTGAAAAGGGTCCTCCTGGTATTTGAAGCAGCTCCCTTGATATTAAATTGGTCTCTAATTATATTTCCATCATCCTCTGCAGAGTCAATCTTTGCATTCACTTTTTCTTTCCCTACTTTTAAACTAGCATTGCCAAGTCTTGACAACCTTGATAATTTCCTCTGAATTTGCAACCCCTACGATAGTCTCCAGTTTCTGTTGATGATTGATGTGGGTTCTGATGGTTTTGCCTCTCTGGTGGTGGACTATGCAGTCAGTAAGGTCGAATCTCCATTATGATCTCGTGACCTCTACTGTCCCCTCTTCCTTTCGACCATGTTGTCTACGATGCTTTCGTCCTCTCTCACCTCCACTGGTGTTAATAAACAGTAGCTCTGACTGCTATATTATCTCTCACCCCACAAGGAGCGTTCCGAACCCTCATACGTTGTCAACAACATCACAATAATATCCCATTGCATTAAGCTATTAATGTTTTAGTGAAGCAAATTTTTTCTCTTATATTATTTAATTGGTGGATCACCAAACTCCGCCTCTGATTTAACCCAAGGAGTTTTTTTACTGCTTATTTTAAAGATCACCGTATAGGCCAAAGATTGTTGAATTTTATTTTGTTTTGCTTTGTTCATATCTGGCCTCTTTCTCCACAGTCATCCTATCTTCTTATGATGCCTTTTTATTTCCGATGTCGCCCACAAGGGTAACGAAACGCTCCAAGGGGCACATAGGAACTTAAAGCAAGGATGCAATTGTCTTATTTTTCTAATAGTAAGCTCCAAAAAGTTTGACTGCTGCTTATTTTTGAACCGCGTTGGGTATAAAATTCGTCAGTTACCAGCTGAAGTTTTTTCTGTTTAAATGAATTTAACGATCGTGAGCAGTACATAAATTCCCAATCGATGTCGGTAGCGTTTAAATCTCCAAGTATTAAAAAGTTTTTGCTACGGTAGATTTGCTTTACCTCCGTGATGAGTGCTTCATCCGTGTCCGTCCGCTGTCCTGGTGGTTGATATAAAACGGCAATATGTAGGTCCAATTGGTTTAGGACTTTCAGTTTACAACGAATTATTTAGCAAAACGTATTCATTTTCGGTAAGGGCCCATCTGGAATGTAGCCAATGCCACGTCCATTTATATCCATGCGGATAAGGTGAAATCCATCTTTCCTGACTTTTGGGTCAGCGAGTTGCTCCTTCAACAATTTTTCAGTTAGGGCTATGAGGTCAGGTTGTGAATGGTCCACGACAAGTTTGATTTCATACATTTTGTTTAATAGACTCTGCACATTTGTGTACGTCATTGTCATCTTGTTTTTTTTTCTCTCGCTTTTGGAAGATTTTAAGTTGTTTCTTGCACCTGGAGATGATTGCTGAATATTTCGCAAGATATAGCCACTCCTTTGACTGGGCTCAAATGTATAGGCATTTGGTAGGGCTTTTGACCAGCGTGGTTGCCATCAATTTCCCAGGATGTTCCCATTAAACGAGTGGACATCTTTTTTGATTAGTTTATTTTCAATTTTCAACTTTTGTTCCCCCTCGTATTTACGTTTTTAATTCTGCTACCAGTTTCCGCATTTTCATCCGATCGGTGGGAGAGTATTCTGACCGAAAAAAACTCCATAATGATTCTTTTGTAGTCTGCCCTTCCAGAGAGCAGTAGATCTACCTACTGTTTACTCCCAAAGATGACTTTAAACGGTCATGTTCACACCTCAAGAAAGATCTTTTGGATTTTGACTATCACCATGGGTTTTGTGTATCATGCAATAAATTTTGGAATGCCAGCAGATCCTGTTTTACCCTTTCTTTTGGGGTTTCACAAGTAGCCTCGGAAGCTCGCTGAACTACAAGACAAAGTGAAATGTCAGGGTAAAAAACGTTTCTTCTTCCTGATTTCTTTTAGTGATGGAGGGTTGAATCATGCACTTTGTTACTGCCTTTATTAATGTGTCCATATTATTCTTCATCGAGGAGCCTGTTGGTTGATTTTCATATATCACTTTTGGTCTTTCAAACAGCATACTTCATTCTGGCACTGCGTTTGCTCGAATAGCTGCGGTAAACCTGAATTTGGGTTTGTGGCATCCAGGTCTGTTGATAAGTCGCAGGCCTCTTTAATGCCATTACTTTGCTGGCTACCTTGATCTTTTCTATTGAAGTGCGATGTATAGAGCATGCTGCTGTCACTCATTCGTGGTTTTGGAATACCTTACGATTACTGTTGTTCGATTGTTCAGGGACCGTCAATCGCTGATTTTCTTTTGTATAAACGGATTTTGTGGGCACCAGATTTTCCGAACCTGGGAAAATTTATGACATTATTTAATAGTTGCTTATTTTCTATCTGGTCATCTGTATTTCAACTGACTCAGAGGATTGTTCTAATGACTTCGTTCTTCTTTTTTTTATGCTTAATATTGATTCAATCACAAGGAAATCGCGATGACTATATTCTAGCTTGCTGATGTTCTTCAGCCCTTTTGCATCGCCTCCCGGCAATTTAATTTTGTTATGTTTGATGAGTACAGCGCTCCAGCCATTTAAATGTTTATCTTTCTTTTGGTCGAGGTCAGTAGCACACTGTTTTCTTAAATATTGTTGCTTGGTGGTTCTTCTCGGTCAGCTGACAGTAACTTGAGTATTTCTAGCAAGTTTTTGTCCCATTTAATCGAAAACCGTTAACGAAGGTGGGAGATATAATTATTTTTGAAATATGTACTATTTGTTTGTCTGCCGGTTGCCTGAGCGTGGCCGGGCTGTCAAGAGCATCGGTTGCTAATCGAGAGGTTGGTGTTTCGAATCCCATCTGCGGCGGAGAATAATTTTTTCGCTTGGATAGGTCATCAACATTTGCATTGCCCATGCCAGTAAGATCACTTTGAGAATGCATTAATTTTCAACGAGCAGCTTAAGTTATTAAGCGAATAGTTTACTGAGCACAATAAGAAGAAATTTTCGGAATCGAATTCAAAATCGAATTTTAAAATGAAGCAAAGAACCACGCAGCTTTTGAAGCCAGTTTGCCAGTATTTCTCCGTTCCTTTCTGATCTCCACCCCTTTCTTGGCGAGAGAATTTTTTCTGTAGCACGTAGGAAGCGGGTTACGCAAGGACCCGAAGAAAGCTGAGTAAGCTTAATTGTTAAGATTCCGATATCGATTGTTGTGTGTCTGACGATCACAATGTCCGCCAGCACTTCTAAGCTGATCCTGGTACACAACAAACATGTGATACAAAGTCAAAATATTTGGTTGAGTCCTGACTTCGGGCACAGATTATAAGTACGCCAGTGTTTATTTTATCAAAGCCACTATTGGCCGTGTCCTTAGAAAATGACTGAATGCATTTAAAATCATCAGGATTTACAGAATTTTGTGAATTTGTGAGTAAAGTTGAAATTTCGTTTATGTACAGAATGAAGAGAAGGGGACCTAGAATTGTGCCTTGAAAAACGCCACTCGTGATCTGCTGAGGCCCCGAATAGCTATGACCTACTAAAACCTTCTGGCTGCGGTTAGACAAGTAGGAACCATTGAAGTCAAGGAGAGGAGACCGGATGCCGAGGGCTTCCAGTTTCACCAGAAGACGTCTTTGCGGTACCTTGTCAAAGGCTTTGCTCAGGACAAAGTAGATCACAACCACTAGCTGCTGCTCATTACGAAGGGAAGTGACGAGGTTATGAAAAGCTAAGTGACACTCTTCGCATAATCTCCTAGGTAGAAAACCATATTGCGAGTCACTTGAAAGCTTATCTTCTAGGAAAAAGTCGAGAAATTGATGAAAAATATTTTTTTAAGAGTTTTTTCAGGAGCCGGGGTTTTCTGAAGGACTCGATAATTTTTTACGTCTGAACGGGATCCCGACTTGAAGACCGGAAGAATAATAGATGTGTTCCATGAGTCAGGAATAATTCCGTTTAGAAGATAAATTGAGAATATATGTCTAAGCAATCGGGGGAGGCTCGGCACTCTCTTAATAACTGAGTTTGGAATACCGTCAGTCCCCGAAGAGTGCGAGTTTTTGAGACGAATTATTTGCTTAAGAATTAGTTCTAAGAAGAAATCAAAAGTGCTGATAACATTCAATGAGGATGCCTGAAACATCGGAACCGGGTCAGATTCCATCGTAAGATGATTTGCAAAGAACGCACTAAACAGTTCTGCCTTGCCAGAGTCTTCGAAAACGAAGTTCTTGTCTTTGTTTAGTAATGGAGGAATTTCATAACCTCGTTTAGAGGAGGATCGACGGCGGAACAGTTGAGTAACAGATTTTGCAGAGTTTGGCTCACTGAGTGCGCAAGATTCCTTCTGTCTGTCACGTGTAAGATAAATCTCAGAGGCTTATTTAAAAATCTCTGCAATCCTTAGATGTATATTGATCTTTTAATTGCCTCCTCAGTTTCTTTATTCTTGGCAAAAGAAAGTGAGGGACGGTGGATTCCAAAGCATAGGGCTTAACAATTTTGGTTGACACAAATTCCAGGATGTTTTTTGAAACGACTGACATGAAATCAGAAAGACCTGCTGCGTCGTTCGTGGAGGAGAGATGCGGCCAGTCCAATTAGTACAAAAAGGTATTAATCATGCTCATATCTGCGAGGTCAAAAGCATGAAAGTTAAGAACAGCGGTAGTCTTTTTCAATGAGATAATCGGTTAGCAACAGTGAATGAATGTATGGTCACTTTGGAAGGGGCCCTGCTTAAATCAACGAAGAGGGGAGCAATGTTGTTTTGTGAAAATCAGGTCTAAAATATGCTTGTCTCTTGTTGAAAAACGGACAAGATGGGACCAATAAGAAAAATTAATGGTAACAAGGAAAGGCTGAAATCTGGGTGTACAAAAGTTTAAATTCCAGTCAATTTCAGGAAAATAAAATCCCCGGCGATTATTTTTATGCTAAAATTGGACTCTGAAACCAATTTAAATATTTCAAAAAGTTTTGCATCCTCATCGGATGATCAATTAGGTGGTTTGTTAATACATCCGAGAATCGCCTTTTTTCGGGGCGACAGGATAATTGGTGTGAAGCAGTAATTACCAGCGAATTAATTAACATCTTGATCAATCGGGAAGTGCTTAAATGAAGCTTTAATATAGAGATGACAACCACCACAACGCTTACAAGTGCAATCTTGACGGTAGAGATTATACTGGTCTATGACAAGCAAAGAGTTGGAAATTAGGGGATGTGTCCAAGATTTAGTTACATAAAAATATAAGGCATTAACTCGAACTCAATGGCCCTCAGTCTTGCCATCTTATTTAAAACAGATCAAGCATTAATTAATATGATATCAAGGGTAGTTCATGCTTCCAATCTTGGGTAATCGTAATTTATAAAAGAATTTGGAGGTGGGTAATTAAGTTGTAAGTTATTGTGTTTTGAAGGGTAACTGCCAACTGCGCCAGAACGATTGGTACATGGAACGTCATTATGAAAAGGCTGAGAGGGATATCTTAAAGGTGTAGGAATACAACATTTCGCTAACGAACCAATCGTAGATAAAACGATATGGAGGAAGTACGATGGAATAGAGAGGCTGGCGGAAGAGGGCCAGCAGCAATAAGAATTAAGTGCTGATACTGGTCTCGTTTATCGGTTAACACGATTGGCGTTATTTGCCTGTGGGAGAAGCTTGTTTAGTGTTGGAGAAGGCAGTATGCGATTACTGAGAATTGCGCTATCTTGCGTTTCGGTCTGGGTACGATATACGTCCATCGGTCAATCTGCCTTAGGCGATATAATTGGTAATATAAGATAACCCGTGGGTTTGCGGTACGAGGTAGCTTGTGGAAGGTTAAATAAAATGTCTTTAAATTCAGATGATTGCGGATTTTGAATTTAAAGAACGTTATTTATGCGATGTAGCTCGGGAAAATTTCACCAGATAGGCCAGGAGCACTGCGTTTAGGAGGGAAGCTGTCAGTCTAAGTGCTTAAGACGGGTAAGACCGTATAAATGATTTAGAAGGGGTTGCGAAAATTACAGGCAGGCTGCGAGCACCGGAAATTTCATTATTCGGTAGCGGGAGAAACGAAGTAGAAGGTTGAGTGGAGGGGATGACCGAATTGGACATCTGGGGAAATGAATTAACCAGTGCATTGAGGTTAGTGGAAATACGACCAGTCTTGTGAATATTAGTTTGAGAACTGGATGATAGGAATGACCATTTTTTTCGCTCCATTGGTGTAAGATCTCGACAAAGGAAACATTTTGTCATTTCGAAATAGCGAAAAGAGTGACCTCGTTGGGCAATGATTGAGTACACCTCAACTGTTGAAAATAATTTAAGTAAGATTGGAGGATTCTTGCTACGGGAAGAGAGGCGTTTTGCTTCCACTATTTTGTAGTTGAAACCACACGAGTACACAATATCTGGAGCAACGTCAACTGGGCGTCTGTGTATGGGAGCATTTGTTACGAGAAAATTATTATTACGTTTCTGTGAAGAGCCTCGCTCGCGACCAAGTGAACAAACGAATCGAGACATCTGCAATCCTGAGAGGGAACACCAGACATGTTACCATTGAACTGGTTGCAGATACATCCTCTACATTAAACCTTAGAGAAGGCATCGTTCAGTTTTTAATTGGCAAAATTAACGGAAATTTAGAACTGCTCTTTGCTTTATAATTTGCTTATTAACTGTGGCCCATTTAAAACGAACACTTATCTCAATTTTGTGTTGCACAGAAATAAACTCTTTCAAGCATTACCCCTCAACGTACACGTATTATATGAATATGCTAATTGTACCCTTTTAACAGACCCAAATATTATCCGCATACTATCCACATCTCCACTCTCCTGATCAGCATCTGGAGTATTTATATTAAATCATAAGCCATGGTAAGGAAATTTCTGATGATTATTGTTGAGCAAACAAAACGCTTCATACGTGATTTATTAGCGAAACATATTTAATTATTTTTAATCCGAAAATATTATCCTAAACTACGTAACACGTTTTACTAACGATTTCAATTGACAAGTCTATTAACGAGTTTAAATCACTGTCCCACCTGTCATTATATGAAAGTAGCCATAACGTGTTATAGTTTCATATCGCTATTGGCGAAAAATTAAACAGTATTTTTATCATACAAATAAATCTTAAAAGAATCGAGAAAGTGAAGAGACTGAAACGATTCTTGTGAAGCCATGTTGAAGGATGCTTAGACGCCAACAGCCTTTGTGGATAATATTTGAAAAAACGTAAAGGGGGCAGATTAATTCACATGTTTCTTCGCGTTTAAAAACTATCTGGATAAGTTAAACATAAGTTAACTTCGTTTCAGTGATTTTTAGCGATATCGAAATTTGCCCATTCCCAAAAAACTAACGTCTTTCACAACACAGTTTTGTTGCTTTCACGGTTTTTATGCTTTTAATTCTTAAAGCATTGCTTATTTTAAATAAAAATGCATTGTTCATTCATTGTTATACTTGCGAGTGATTAAAGATCGATAAATAACACAAAGCATTTTTACAAACGACATCTCTAACAGAAAAGAACGGTAGATCCTAGGCTCAGGATCTATTTGGCTCCTCTGCCAAGAGTGTCTGGTAAAAAGATGTGTGGGCGTGACTCTTCAGAGTATGAAGATGGGTACCCATACACAAACCCGGAACTTCAAACATTTGATAAGCATCACGCGGTGTGCGCTGTTTTATCGTTGTATAGATTTTTTCTTTCACCTTCTAGGCTGCAGTGAAAAACAAAATGCACTGATCTCTGTGCCAGGTACTTCTCCCAACGCATTTACGAACGGCACCTCTCACGGAGCAAAACGGTAGATCCTACGCTCCTGATCCATTTTTCTCCTCTGCCAAGAGTGCCATGTGATTAGAGCGGTGAGCATGACTCTACAGAGTATGAAGATGGGTAGACCATACAACTACCCGGAAATTAGGAAACCTGATAAACAGTTCCTGGTGAACGCCACTTCATCGCTGGATATGTTATAGTTTTCACCTGCTAGGCTGCAGTGAAAAACGACCTGAGCCTACGTCATTCTCTTCTCACGGGAAAATATGGCGCCTTATGCACAGTAGGTGAGCGTGACTCTAATGGTCTCATGGAAAAAACCCCAATTCACCACCCCGCTTCTTACTTTGTGCAAATAGTCTGAAATTGGCTGCACATAATGGTGCAAAATAAATGACAGGCTCTTGGTTTACCACTCTTTCTAGAATAACTTAGTGACACATACTAGGAGACGAGCAGTATCCATCATGCAGCAATGACTCACAAACCATTTCAATATAGTAAAACTGGAAGAGAGGTGCAATTCCTTGCCTGAATTTGTACTTCACTTAGGTGACTTTGTGTAATTACTGTTCATACGATTTTAACTGCGCTGATAGCAATTCAGTAACGCCTGCCTAATGATTAAGTCTGACCATCCGGTGAAGATCGTTTGACCGTCGGAGTCTTAACACTTCGTATTTACACTTAAATGCTTCTGATGTTTATTTCGCGTACCTTTATCTAAACTCAATAATAAAAATAAAAAAATTGACCTAAAAATAATTTCGCATGTGAGAAAAATGCATACTTATCGTAGACATCCTGCATGTTAAACCTATTAATTATCTTTTCCACGAAATAGAGAATTGAAGCTGGCACAGGATGTAAGGATAGATAATAGCTTTATTTGATCACCAGCTCTCATGTCATGCAACTGAAAAATATAACAAAAGACATATTTACAAGGTCTTTGGTGAGAAATAAACACCGGAGATTAATGGAGGACAAAACTGAAGATGAGTAAAGCTTCGGTCAATAGGCCTGTCCCCGAAATCCTTTAACTGGTCAAAATTTCGCAAATACCCACTTCAAAAATGTTTGTCAAAATGTTATAGCTTCATATATAAATGTCTGAGTCAATAATGTATACACTGGGTTTTGTTATCCTGGTCGGCATATTTCAATAGGTTTAATTGAAATCTTCACCAGGCCTTTCATCTTTGCAATATTATGACAACGGTAACATAAACAGAGCCATTGTCTACAGTTGTGCTATCTTTCTACT